>VZSZ01002582.1:33500-55663 GCA_013398815.1 Ibidorhyncha struthersii | reverse complement strand
CATTTTTAAAAAAAAAAAAAAAAGGTAAAGCCTGCCATTAAATACTTTCCTCTTTGCCTAGTATTAGTGTGCAGTCTCATCTGTGTATACTATGTTGTTTGAAAACTCCATAGTTACAGGCGGGATGTTGTTCGTTCTTGTGTGTTTCTAAAATCTATTTTTGTGAGTAGAACAGGAGTGATGGTTCCCAGGATCAGATTAGTTATTGAAGGGTCAAAAATAACTTCTTATTTTTAAGGCTTTCTTTAGACTCCAGTGGGATCTGAAGAGCTGTGGGAGTAGATAAGGACAGAGAGAGAGGCACTTGGACAAGATGTTTGTTACCCAAAGCAAACAAGAAAGATGGAGCAGAGCGCTTACAAGTACAGTATAAAGACATGAGAAGCCCGTCCTCTTTCTTTCAGTCTTGCGATATTTTGAAAGAATTTTGGGATTGTTGCCAGCCTATAGTGTCAGGTCTGCTTGGAGACAGAGCTTCTGTATTATTCCTGATCAGATGCCAAACTAGATTACAGTTGAACCCCCCTAATTTAGGCCTCTTGAATGCCATAAAGTGAGGTGTTCCTTCTGCATGCGTCTCCTTGAAGTCCCTTACGGCTGCTATGAAATGGTTCTAACTGTTCTGTCAATGTTCCATTTGCATAAGCACCTGTGAGTTCTTTAGTCTGTTTCTGTCCACTTTCCCAATGCCTAGCATCTGCTGTAACTTATGCTGCTCAGAATTTTTGAGCTCCTTTGTAGTGTAATTGAGTGCAATTGAGTCAGATTTTGAACAGGTGTTGTAAAAAGACAGCTTTGCTCAGATTTCAGGCTGCAGCACTTCTCTTAAAAAAGGTAATCTGTTTTCACTTGGGAAGAGTTTTCTGTTTGTCATAGACAAGGGGGCAAGAGGATTTTTCATGCTGATTTAACAGGTGAAAAAGCCGCAGTACTATTGCTGTAATTGAAGCTTTCTGTTGCATTCCACTTGGCTCACATTTTTATTGTACTAAGAGTCCCTCGTGAAGGGAAACCTTCTAACAAAACATCAAGATAGGTTTTTGAAATATATTCAAGTAATATGTAATGATTGCTATTGGTTGGTATGCAACCACTGCTGATTGCTATTAAATTAAAATTTGTTCTTTGCATTTTTGTAGAAACTTCAAATTTGACGATGAATTTGTAAATATTCCTCAAAGCATTGCGCAGATAGCTAGAGAAGCTGGTGTGGAAACACTCATTCACATCTCTCACCTGAATGCTAGCATGAAGAGCCCTTCCAAATACCTCAGGACTAAAGTAAGTCTGGAATCCTTTTGAATATATTTTCTGATTTTTTTTGTTGTGTTTTTTTTTTGTTTGTTTTTGGTTTTGTTTCTTTTGTCTATTTTTTTCTTGTTTCGTTGTGGGTTTTTTTTTTTCCCAACTGGGTCTGTTTGAACGAAATCAGTGTGTGAATTTACTATGGAATGTTTTCTGCAGCTGAGGAATTTTTGAGTTACTGTGCTTACTGGAGCTAGAAATCCTCCTTAGTACTTCATGTGCTTTGAAGGGAGATAGATCTTGTATGCCTCAAAACTCTTCTTCTGTCCTTGAATACCTTTGCATCTAAAATTACTGTCATTAAGGAAGATGAACTAGTTTGATCGTTTGGGATCCAGTATCAGGCCTAACATCTAAGGCTGGAATGACCTAGCAAAGTAACTAGTTGATGCTAAAATGAACGCTCCAAAGTCAGATGAGTATCATGGTTACAGGCCCTTGGAGTGGGATTGTTACCTGCTCTTGTACAAAAACAAATGTCTGGTTTTGGTATCCTATTATTTTTTTCCACATTAAGAGCTATAATTTTCTGTTACTGATTTTCTCTTTTTAATGTAGCTGTTGTCCCAGTTTCAGCTGTTTTTGTTTTGTTTGACCTCACTGTACTCTGTCTTGTCTTTTAGTATAAAACTTTTTAAAACCAGGGTTAAAATTTGGTAGCTCTCAATCTGTAACAACTCTGTAGGATAGTTAGGCCTTACTGTATTGGCCAGTCCCATGTGCAAAGTAAATAGCTGTCACTGAAATTTCTGGCTGTACTTCAGCAGTTCTTGTACTATTCTGATAGTGTAGTAGGAGTTATGTAAACCTGTTTTCTTCCAAGCTCTGTTCTGACATAAGCAAAAGAAGTACCTAGGTTAGGCTTCTTCCTTTTTGAACTTAAATTTATGTCACTTCACTAGTGAGACTGTATTGTACCTCAAATAGAAGAAATCATCTATTTGTTTATGGGGCTTTGGGGACGTTCTGTGAGACCTTTATCTTAGCATAGCATGTCAACGATCAAATGGCTCAGATAGAAGTAATTTTTGTGCTACTGATGGTGTCATTTCTTTAACTGCTGTAGTCAGGATAAGTTAAGTTCTGAAAAGGCATTCTCTTCTGGTCTGTCCAGAATGGATCTAATGGGTGTGTTCGTTTTAATTGAATGATAGGCTGTGGGAGAGAAAGCAGTGAGGGAAGAATTTCCAGATGCTATAATTTTGAAGCCTGCCGAGATGTTTGGGAGAGAGGACCGATTTCTCAATCATTACGCAAGTATGTACTCTTGAAATAATAAAACCATGTATGGTTTATACACCTGTCTATAGAGAACAGAGGGAAAATGTGACTTGATTTTGAAAGGCAGAGAAGTATGTTTTTATCAGAAATGTGCTGTATTTTCTTAGCTAAAGGTGCGTAATGGAAACAAAATAAATTTTCATCTCGTGACTGAACTCTTTCTGAATCTAGTTATACTTTGCTGTTTGATTCCCCCACCCCGCAGGGGAGTGGTGTACTACTATTTTTTTTTTATTTATTTAGCTTGTTCTGAGTTAAGGTCTGGTCATCTTAACCCTAAAAGTATTTTTTCAAGTTGGTAATGCTGGAAAGTAAAAATCGACCTGAGTTGTTCTGGGCTCAGAAACAGTGACTGATATGTCACCAACCAAAGTGCTGGACAGAGTAGAGTGGAGTCTGTTTCTGTTTTGCAAAGGTGAGGTACCTCTGAACCACTATAGGTAAACAGTAGAAAATACAGTCTTCCCATGATTGTTAATAAAAAAGCTAAATGTGCATTGAAAACAGCGCTACTGAAATTGGATGGTAATTCTTCCCAATTCTGTTGTGTGTTTGGTGTTTTTTAAAGTTAAGTCAGTTTTCAGAAGACATCCACACTCAGTGTAGTGCAGAATGTATTGGTTATGTGCTTACTGAACGGATTCACGGATTTTATTCTCTAGTGTTGTATGTGTCTTTCAGACATGCGCTGGTTTGGTGGTGTGCCTCTTATTTCTCTGGGCAAAAAAACAGTGAAGCAACCAGTATATGTAAGTTTTCAATGAAACAAGACAATCCCACATCCTCTGTGTGTGTGCATTGTTTTTTTCTTTTTCTTTCCGCTCTGTAAATCACTTCTGAAAGAGGAGTGTGCGCATGCATTCCTGTTTTCTGTTGGTAATTGTCTGAATTTATTTCTCACAGGTGGTTGATGTAGCAAAGGCAATTATTAATGCAATTAAGGATCCTGATGCTAAAGGAAAAACATACGCCTTGGCTGGGTAGGTTACTTTTCTGATTCTAATTAACTGAAGTACTTCTTTTTGGTGTCATTTTTTGGCATGCTGCACAGTACACTTAATTTCTTCATCCATGCACACAGTTTGAGCTGCAATAAATTCCACCTCCTTTTTGGGAGGAAAAATGACTCAAGCTGTTATTGTGAGTACTCTGAAAATCCTAGTTTGGGCCCCATTGCATTTAATGTTATGTATGTGCACACAAAGGAACAGGCACTCTTGGGAAACATGCTAGACAACATAGATTTGGAGAAAATTCTGCTAAAGCTGTGTGGAAACCACCTGGAATTAGAATGGATAGAGACAGTGGATCTCTTGAAATATTTTGTATACAAAAGCTCCAAGTCAGAATAGGTCATTAGCATTAAGAATAAAAAACGTGGCAAACGCCAAGGTAATGGGTCCATGTTTTGATGCTGTAACAGCACTAGAACTAGTCTTCATCCAGTGTATGTGGTAAAAGGAACATTAGATTCACTGATAAAGAAAACAGGTGCTAATTAGTCAAGATACAAAGATACAAATGATGCTGAACAGCGCTCTCCTTTTCTGTTGCCTGCATATCTCTGTCTTCCCCCATTATACACTGAAAAATGTGCATAGGATCAGGATTTTGCAAAAGGTTTATCTGAGACTATGCTGTTTTTTCCATGTTCATTTTGTGACGCCATTGCAGTGACAGCTCTTTATTCTCGTAGTGCAGAGATCATTGATGGTTCATCTTTTACTTGTGTGATGTCGCTTTCTTCAGTACTGTACCAGGTGTTGAAGAAGATGTTATCTTGGTAGCTGGGCTAGGTGTGCTATATGCTGGTGTTCTGGAAAAGGCAGCAAGCAGGTCTTCGACTTCTTTTTGGATCATGCTGAGGAACTTCTGCTCAAAAACTAGCAAAATAAGAGAAAGAAGCTAACAATGGTCTGAAAGGACTACTAAGGCAACAGTATGGTTACAATAAGTAAATTGAAGTTGCTTTCAGATCACTGTGATGATGTGAAGTGTCACAAGTGGAAACAAATGCTAGACAGCCATTCAAACCAACTTTTTTAATCAAAGAGAATAGATATGTAGATGTCAGATGGACAGAACTAAGGCAAAAACACAGAATGTGACAAAATTAATGCTTTGAGTGACTATTTTATCTCTTGGGGGCAAACTTGAAGATGGGTCAATATGTATCCAAAGCTGCCTGCCACAAAAGGAAGAAGTGCCTGTTTTTAGGTTCACGCTGTCAGAGCAGAAGCAACTGCTCCAACTGCAGGAGAAACTGAGATTTGCACACTAAATAGAACACTATTTGCAGCCAAATGGAAGGGCAATTGGCTAAAATTTGCATGTATTCTTACAGTTTCAAAGTCTTTTTTTTTTTGGTTTTTTTTTTGGCAATTTACAGAAGGGCAGGAGTTCAGTGCCCAGGTTTCAGAGGTAGGAATTCAAGCAAGGATGCCAGGCTCTCACTGCAAGGAATACAGTGTTTCAGGCACCTAACAGTGACTGAAAGGACTTTGAATAAAGGATGGTCTGAACTGAAGATCCAAATCAGTGTTGGAAAACGAAAGGAATTCTGCAGCATAACCCTTGACTAAAGCTGTATGAGATGCTTTTTAATTTTTTTTAAACAGTTACCAGTTTGAATTTAAAATACTAATTTTATAAACGAGCATTCTATTTCTGGTTTTGGTTGTTGGGGTTTTTTTTTTTTCCTTCCTTCCTACTATGTGGTGGAATATAGTTTTAACTGTGACAGCTAATGGTGTCCCCCAGTGCCATTGGTTTTGCTTCATCCACTTATTAAATCTTCTGTCTTGAATGCTGATGCTCTCTAGAGCTTGTTGTCTGCTAGTATTGTGGTTAATGTAATGATACTTTAATGTGATTCTATTCTTGGTGAAGTTGTATTTTTAATATTTGGTAATTTGTAAAGGAACAAACAGTGTTTATCTTATTTTCACATTTTTAAGTTTGGCTATACTTAAATTGTTATTACATATGAGGATAAAAGTGAAATTGGCTTGTACTACCTTTGGATAGGCATGAGGATGTTAAAGTGAAGGACAAAAAATTTGGTAAAAATCCCCACTAATAACTAATGAAATTGAAGTTTGTGGGTCTTTTTTTCTTAGCTGAGTAAGCAAATTTGATGTTACCAGTTTTTGCTGTGTTTCTTTTGTAAGTTCTATTAACAGAAGAAAACTTAGGACTACCATCAAAACCAAGATACTTCAGTGTAACTTCATAAATGCAGATCTCTCTCAGGTTCTATAATCCAGCCACCTAGATGAAGTTGATAAGGAGTTTCGAGTGTTGAATTCTTTTGAATTCTGCCAAATATGCTGACCTACCTTTAAGTATATCCATTAGAATGTTTTGCTGTAATTTGCTTCTACAAACTGAAGTGGGTTCTGTCTTTTCCAGCATCTATCAACAAATTTTGTTTGTGGTTATTAACATTGCTGTTCTTTCTGAAAAACACGTCAATTGAAGGCTCAGTTTTCATGCATACAACCTCAGACCTTGATAACTTTGAGGTCTTGCATTTATCAAACTGAAATTCATGTTCTTCGTATCATAGTCTTAGATTTTTGGACTGCATGGTTTTGCATACTTATACAGTCTTACTCTAGCATGGTTTCATTTTTGTGGGGGTTTAGATTCCAACAGTAATTCAGTGTCTCCTATTTAAAAAACAAAAGGGAGACTGAAGGTGGAAAAAAAACCTTACGGTCTTATTTTTAGGGGGCCCCTACCTGGGAAGTAATCAGTCTCAAGATCATTGTCATGTCAATGAGGTCTCTGCCTTAGCTGAAAAGTATAGCAAATCACTGGGAGACACACTTTTGGTGTGTTCCTTGCTGCTTTGATCATGATCAGCAGGATGTAATTTTGAAGGTTGAAATACCAAGTGACACACCAGTGCTCAGCAGCGTGTTCTTGTGTGTTGTCATGAAGATTTTCAGAATGTTTTGGAATACCAGCAAGCTGTCTTAAAAGCCAAGGGAGATACCTGTTTCAATCTGAGCTGTCTATAAAGGTAGAGTATTAAAATGCTAAGGCAAAGACTGAACAAGAAAGGAATGGCAAGTCCCAATGGTATATATTTCTCTTAAACTATTGCAGGTGTGCAGAAGACTGACTGCTTCTTCCCCCCCTGTTGAAAGGGGGAATGCATTGTTTTGGGAGAATTTATCTTAGTTTCTTCCTCTTGCTTTTGAAGAGAATAGTGTGTTCTTAGTTGAGCAAAAAAGGCAAGCGAATCCATTTCCTTGCAGCCATTTTCTACCAGAGATGGGATGTCTTATTAACAAACATTTCTTAATTTTACCACTTGCTTTCTGGCTTCCTTCAAACTGCCAAGTGGGCTTGTACAAATTCAGTCCTGTCCCAGCGCTGAAAATCTTGTATTCAGAATTTGAGTCAGCAGTTGTCGTATGGAGGAAGCACATTAAAAATATGCTTTAAAAGTACACAGAATACACTTTATTCAGTATGATTGTGGGGGGTTAGCCTTGGCCAGCAGCCAGATGCCCACCCAGCTGCTCCCTCCCCCTCCTCAACAGGACTGCAGGAGAAAATAGTATGAGAAGCTTATGGGTTGAGATTAAGTCAGGAGGATTGCTTACCAGTTACTCTCATGGGCCAAACAGACTCAGCTTGGGAAAAATTAATTTAATTTACTGTCAATTAAAATGGATTTGAATAGTGGAAAATAAAGACAAAAATAATAAAACAACACCTTTTCCCCTCCGCCCTTTTCCCAAGCTCAACTTCAGTCCTTCACTCCCAACTCCTCTACCCCCTCTGCCTGAGTGGTGCAGAGGAATGGGGAATGGCACGTTATGGGGTCGGTCCGTAACAGCTCCTCTCTGCCTCTCCTTCCTCTTTACGTTGTTCCCCTGCTTCAACGGGGCACTTCCATGGGCTGCAGTCCTTCAGGATAAACCTGCTCCAGCGTGGGCTCTCCAGGGGCTGCAGGGGAACCTCTGCTCTGGAACTTGGAGCACCTGCTCCCCCTTCTCCTCTTCTCGCCTTAGTGTCTGCAGGGCTGTTTCTCACGCTTTTTTCTTCACTCCTCTCTGCCTGCGTGGCATTTTTGCCCTTCCTTAAATATGTTTTCCCAGAGGTGCCACCATCTTGTCTGAGGGCTCAGCTGTGCCCTGTGGTGTGTCTGTTGGAGCTGGCTGTGCCCAACGTGGGGCAGCCCAGACCTCTCCACAGAGGCCACCCCTGCAGCACCCCCTGCCAGCGCCTGGGCACCTGCACCCAACGCGGTGATGAAACGATTTTGCACTTTGTAAGTTACACTGTTAACCATGGCCTGGTGTCAGATGATGTGTTTTTCTAACTTAATTCCTCTCTATTTCAAACAGTACAGAATCTGTAGAGCCAAAATTTGTTCCCCTCTTGTGAGGAAAATGACAAATTTGGCAAATCATTTAGATTAAATAAAACAGGTCCTTGGTAGGTGCAGAGGTTTAAAATTTTTGTCTCTTGCTGCAACTATTTAAGTATACCTAACTTACCTGTAACGTTTGTTGCTTTTTCTTTCAGACCTAACCGATACCTCCTTCACGACATGGTAGAATACATCTACGCGGTTTGCTTTAGAACCTTTCTTCCCTATCCGCTTCCTCGTCCTCTCTACCAGTAAGTGGGACTCTTCCTTCAGGAAGAGCTTGGGATCCACCAGGCAGCACAGAAGCATAAATAACTGCTGCATTGGTCATTTAATATTGTCAATTGTTATTTAATGCAGTAGGATTGTAGAAACTGGCTTTCCCTAGGTACTCATTAGCTAGCCCGAGTCTTCTGCTTGGGCGCAGGCTTGCATTTGATAAGCCAGTGCATGAAAGGTGTACTTATAATAAACTTAACATAGCTATTTATTCCAGAGTCATTGGATGGAGTCAGGAAGTAGTAAAAGGTCCTAAGTAGAGACAATCAGTAGCAAACTAAATAAACTTTTAATAGTACCACAGGAAAATGTGTGTCTGTTGCTGACCATAGGCCCTGACAGATTTTTCTGCAGCAGCCTAAGGTACTGCTACTATCAGCTGTCCTTCCAGTCTGGTGAGCACTGCCACCGTGGAAGCAGAGTTGGGATGAGGGTGGATATGGGTATTGATTGACTTTCTAGTTCAGTCCTTTGTATTGATTTGAGCCAGCGTTGGAGATAAGCCTGTATTGATATGTTGGCCTGGGAATTTGAGCAGTGCCGTTGTGAGCATGCATTTCTTTGTCTGTGATATGAGGGCAGTAACATCTTTTAGAAGATAGCAATAAATAGCGAAGTAGTAAGAGAAGGTGTAGCATCACTTCAGTTGACTACAGTGGATGGACTGCAAAGGCTCCGTTTGCCTGCACTGAACTACTTCTGCAGCTGTATGTTTTGGCCGCAGGGGGCGCAGAGGATAGAAGCTGATTTGCTGAATTGCAGCAATTGAGTAACAGTGCATGAAAAAGTGCAGTATAAATCTGAGTCTGGGCCTGGGCCTTAAGGCATAATCACACCCTTTTGAAGAGCTACCTCGAACAGCGAATGCCGTTTCAGAAGCTGCCCTCAGCATGGTTGAGATGTGTTAGTGTTTGGGGTGCTGGTCCTCAATTTTAGTACAATGCAAACTAATAAGCTAAAAAAAGTCACCAGTGTTAGAACCCTCCTACCAATCTGGTAATAGGACTCGACATTGGATTCATATAACTGATGATGAATAACACTAGAAGAACATCTTAAACTGTTGTGGCTGTTTCTGAATTGGCTGTAGAGACATCAGGTTAATATGGCTCATCTGACACAGAGCAGCTTGTTAAAATGTAACTATGTGGGTTATTGTTAGTTTTATTTACATTTACTGCAGTCCGTGTTATGCTTTTTTCTTTATGGGCTAACCTAAGTGGTATTTCATATTTTTGAGAAAAGAGTGCATGTAAAAGGCGGATAAGCCTAGTTCTGTTCATGTGCAGTAACTTGGTAACACCCTAGTCCACCAGGTGAGTACTTCAGTAAGAGATTCTGCTGGCCCCGAGACACTGAGCAAGAACTGTAGTGTTACTTTCTTTTCTCTGCCAGATTTTCTTTCTTTCAAGGGAAACTTCATTTCTGGAAGCTGCAAATATACTAATCCTCAGCCTTTTTATAGATGCAGATTGCTCCAGATTCCATCATCTTGTTTGTACGGCTGCTAACTCATTTAGTTGTCAGCAAGCGTGTCTTCTCATGGAGGCATTGAATCAAACTTCGTGACTAATTGGATTACTGCCTATACTACTAGGCAACAGAGTTTGGAGGAGAGGCAGGGGCAAGACTGAACCCTCTGGTGTGTGGGGGAATTGGATGTGGAGGTTTATTTTCCCACACGCTAATGCGCATTTTTACTTCTAGATATCTGCTCCTCCATTCCCTTCCAAAGTAAAAGAATAGGAGATGGATTAGTTTGGTAGCAGGCAGTTAAAGTTACCAGAAACACAACAAAGAACTTGCTGGCTGGCACGTTCACTGCTTTAATGAATGCATGCTTGCAAGAACAGCTGCAGAACAAGCTCTTGCTCGCTGTCTATTAAGTGTGAAATATTTTTACCATTTTTTTTTTCTGTGCATCTGGATAATGACTATATTTTTGCAATACTCCTTTCTGATTACAGTTTAGTTGCAAGGTTCTTTGAGATTAATCCATTTGAACCATGGTTAACACGAGACAAAGTGGACCGGGTAAGTGTAAGACAATCCAAATTCTTCTTGGGAAATGTTTCATTGTGTATTTGTAACTTGCACTTGTAGTTTTGCATTCAAGGAGTGCTGAAATATGCATACATCATGTAGTGTAGTATTTCAGTCAGTTCAACAGCTAGAATTTTATTATGAAGAATTGCTTTCAGACTGTTTGGATACTACAAAAATTTGATTCTTTAAAGGTGTCTATATATAACCTTCCTCAAAAATGGTTGTGGTTCTTGCCATACAATTGCTGTAGCTACTGTTCTGCAGTCTCGCTTTTAACTTATTTGTCCAGATCTGTTACAGTGCCAAGGGGATACACTGTTAAAGGAGACTGGAGATTCCTCTGGTGTAGTGCTACAAAGACGTAGTAAGAGAGAAGGACTAATAGAATGTTTTTTTTAAAAAGGCATCATTATGATGTAGTCTTGCTGCTAGCATTGGTGGAGGAAGAAGAGTTGACATATTTCTCTAAATATATTTAAGAAAGTGACTGAAACAATTGGTGAGACAGTTATATAGCAAGAAATAACATGAGGGGGCGTGGAAGGGGCCCAGCCTTCTTCAGTGTTAAAAGTGGTCAAGGCTTCATGCTTGGCTGTGCCTCCAACCCTTTCCCCCAGAACATAAGCTATTGAAAATAGCAGAGCCAAAATTGGATGTACAACGTGCAGCTAATTAGTGCAGCGGAGTGCTCCGCACTTTTAGGTAACTGGAGAGTTTATGTACCTCTAGATGCATTAAAATCACTTATACCATCCAGATAATGGAATTTTTAACAACTCAAGTTGAAGTGACAGTGCTGGATATAGCCCAAATTCTCCCTTAGCTTTAGAATGCATTTCTTGTGAACATGTTGCAACTTCATGTTTATTTGTAACTTCTCAGAGTGTTTAAATGGGGGTGGAGAAATAACTTGCAAAAAACGTGACTGCATGTGAGGAAAAAGTGGTGATTTAGCAAGTTTTAATGTCAAAATTGTTGAAGTACACTGGTTACTCAATACCTTGTATAATTATGCCATAGTTCTGCGGGCCATATTGAATCTTTTCCTCCTCCCAAATACAAACACTGAGCCAAAATTATGATCAAGGAACTGGGACTGACACGTGGCTGGCTGAGTCCACATTTGTGTTTGAATACTTCTTCAGATCTCATAGAAGATGCAGCAGCGCATTGTATTGCAGGGTTCGTTCTTGGGGGAAACATTCTTACATCAGCAGCCTTGAAATTGCAGCAGAATTTCCAAAGAGCTGCCATTTGTAGAAGATTGTTTTGAGACTTATTAAAATGTTTCTAGTACTAGGGATATATGCTGGTTTGTTTCCATAAAAGAAAAAAGGTGACCTCGGGTATAAGTACCCAATAATTTTTTTAGTACGTGAATAATTGCATTGGGTGTAATGCTGTTCATTCTATCAAGTGAATNTTTCACACAACAGACATGACATTTCCTGATCTTCCTGGTTTGGAAGACCTGGGTATTCAGCCAACATCACTAGAACAAAAAGCAATTGAAGTTCTGCGCCGTCACCGCAGATACCGCTGGTTGGATGCTGAGCTGGAGGAAGCAAAACCAGCCAAGACATATCCCATGTAACAGTTGATAAGGTGGTTACTTAACACTTCTTAAACTGCCTTTGTATGACCCAGTTTGTTTGGAGAACTGTGTACATACTGAATAAAATACATTAATCATGTAAACTATATTTCACCAGTGTTGTCTTTTTAATTATGGAAGACTCTTATTGAAATGCAATTTTTCCTCTTTAGAAGGCCATGAAAACGAACTTACTTATTGTTGCTTAGCTCGTAAGCATTAAAATATTTTGAAGGTGTCTTAACACTAGTCAGTTTCTCCCTCGGCTCTCAAAGCAAGTATGTCACTGAGCTTTAGTAAGTGCTCAAGTGATTTGAAGAACACTGCAGTTCAGGACTATGTGGCCTAGAACATATCCTTTCCAATAGGGAGAGCTGGTACTGCCACGTATTCAGGTCATGAGGTCTCAGATAAAAACCCGTTTTTAAGTTCTTGGCTTCTCTGAGCTTTGTTTTCTGCCCTGAGCAGAGCTGTTAAAGAAAATGCCAACCAAAATGGCATAAGTTGTTTCTAAGGTCAAGGAGTGTCAGTCAGACATGTAAAGAAGTTACTAGGTCATCTGATCTCTTGTGATAATTTTGTGTGCTGTGGCTCATAGACATGAGAAAATGTGTAATTTCTTCCATTTTTAAATGAGAAAGTCTCATTATTTTCAGATGCTCAAAGCTTTTATGTGCTGGGACATCATCTTTCTTTTGGTAAGAGGGATAAGCTTTGCTTCAGGATTAAATATTTTCAGTTGTTTTAAGATCAAAGAAAGATCCCTGCCTGAATTTGATCAAAACCTGTGTTTTCTGTTTCCATATTGAAAGAGCTGCTGGAGGCTTTTGGTTAAATTAGGCAGCTTTGGTGCAGCTTAGAGCTGAGTATGTCCGTGCACAGGACTGAGTAGAAATCTAGATCTTCTATATGCAGTGCAGTGTTCTGACGGCTTCAAGATGTGAAAGAAGACATTTCTTGAATCAAGGAGTGAGCAGCTAGTTCTGGGAGTAGCCCAGATCACATTAACTAGGATGAGCTGAGATTGGTGAGGAAACTGGTTTTAAACTGAGGCTGAGAGGGGATAAAATAAGTGACACAACATTCTGTGTTTTCACCTCTAAGTTTCCTACTGCTTGCCTTTGTTGGATGTGAAATTGGAGGAAAGGAACTGGGACAAACTGGACAAATGGATATCAAAGGTGGAAGTCTAATGGTGGAGGGAGAAGCTGAAGTGGAAACTAGGGGAGAATAGGTGGTGAAAAAGGAGAGTAGCAAAGAGAACAGACAGATTGAAAAGAACAAAAAGGTCAATGTTAGGGAAAGCACAGAAGTCTCTTGATTAAATCACACTGATTGCTGGAGACAAATATCAGAATCTCACTATTTCTCTGTTGTTGCCAAACTACTGTGAAACTCCTGGGCAAAGTGTTTAATTTCAACAGCTTCCGCATTTTGGTCTTCCATATAAAACCTATGCTGCTACGTTTACTTTGTTGGGAATAGTTAGGCTCTTCTGATAATAAGAATTTTTTGATCCTGCTTATTATGTGTTCAATTTGGGTCTCATGGATTGTTTATTTTTCTTTTGATAATATAAGTTCAGTTGTTTTAAAATACATCTGCTGATTCGACAATTCAAAAGCTAGGACAAACTGGAAGTGAAGTGCAGATTGTTAATAATTTGATCCTTAAGTTTTACTCTTTACCTGACTGCAAGCTTTTTTTCATAAAAACCTAACTGTAAATGAGTAGCCTTGTTAGTGCTCATTTAATATGTGTGGCCCTAATCTTGATTTATTGCATTTTATTCACACCCTGCTGTGAAAATGGTAGTATTCCTGAACTGTTTTGCAAGTGCCACATAGAGTAGAGAGATGTGCAATTGTGTGATAGTCCTGTATGGATAACAAACAGTTTCCTTTTTAAGATGGCAAACTGAGCCAGAAAAAACTGTAAAAGCTAATGCTGTGAGCTGGTGCTGATGCTGAGAATGCTTACCATGATGCAGTCTTTTTTTTTTTTTTTCCCTATTCAAAGCACAGCTTCAGTTCCACCACAGACCACTCCTACAGGATCCTAATTCAGACAGCCGTTCGATGGAGAATATCCATGAAAAGTTTGCTTTAAGCAGCGTGCTCCACATCAGATGGGAATACTGGTGAAATGGAACATCACATTAGTGCTGAGCTGCTGCTGAAAGTTTCATGTTCCATTATGCCTTTCCTTACATAGCACTTCTGCTTCCTACCTTGTAGAAACTACGGTGTGATTTCTCATTATTTATCCTTACAACCAATTTCTGTAGGGGTCTTCAATGTTAGCAAAAAAGAAGTCACTTAATTTGTAATACATTCCAGAATACAAAATGACTAAAATTCAATTTCTTGTGTGTTTTTTATCCCTGCTCATTTGTCAGTGAGAGGGTCTTCCTACTTATCCCGTCCCTGGTTTCTCAGCTTGCAATAGTTTTTCAGCAACTTGCAAAGTACTGAAGATCCTTTAAAAGTATGGACTCGAGGCTTGTGTGTAACGCCTGTGTGAGGGGCGTCGCTCAAACCGGTACGGAGAGGGAAAGAGGGGGCTGTTGTTTTCCACCCTCCCCGCAAGAGGTCACTGGTAGAGCAGAAAGTGGCAATGGTCTTTAAGCGTCCTGGGCGCCTGCGCTTTTTGCAGCCTGTCTCTTTCTGCTCATCTCTGTTCCTTGTCTGCACGCAGCCAGAGAGGGGTTTTCATCTCGGGCCCAAAACTCTGTATCGACAAATTTAGGTACAGTGTCATAATAACACGTGGCACTATTACCATCTCTGGCTGAAAGAGAACCTTGCTTTGGTCCTTTCCTAGCACATGGTGTAATAATCTAACCTATAGCCTGCCTTCAGCCTGCTCTAGAGGGTCTTGTGAGAACGTAGACCCTTGGCAGAATCTGTTTATTTTGAATTATTTGCATGGCTGTGTGAGTATGTGTGTGTGCACTTAAGAGACGGGGGGTTAAAGACCAATAAGGGCTGAAGAGTTGGTGAAGGTAATCATGCTGTCACGTTACAAATATGTGTGTATGTGTGTATATCTGTGTATGTGCATGTACATAGGTATGTATACATGCCCCACCCAACCTTGGACAGTCTAATGGAAAGTATTTGCGTTTCCCTCGGACTGAGAAGAAAAAAGGAAAGAGTGCATAAGTGTCACTAAGACATCACTTCTCACTTTCGGCGTTCAGCTAGCCTGAAAGGAAAAAGTGACACTTCTGCTCATTGGCGTTAACTTGATTCATGTGCTGCCTTGGCGCACCAGTATATCTTGGCTGATGCAAAGAGAAATTAGGAGAATATTGTGAGGGATTGTTGTAATGGTAATAGTTTTATTCATATAAATTAAAGCATCTCTGTATTTCGAGTTCATGGAGGAAATATTGATAGCCGTTATCCTTTATTGGGAAGGTAACTGCCAGTGTAATTTTTCAGTACGAAAGGCGGTCGGTATGGAGGAAGGAGATAGCAAAAGCAGAAAAGAACCCACTTTGCTTTTTGAGATCCCCATGCAAGTAGGACTGGAGGATACTTGCATTCTAGGAACAGCTTGTGTGGGTGAGACTAGTATCTGCATTTAAGGGTGGAGAGAAAGATTTGGACCTTATATTTCTTCAAAGACTGTATATATTCTAAGCAGTTAGGACTCTGGTTTGGGCGTACTGCTAATTATGTGCATATTTATGCTGAAAATATGATAACTCTTAAATTACGCTGTTCATAGTGTATCGCTCCAGGTTGGAACAGGTGACATGCATAGAATTAAGCCTTCCTGTCTGTCTGCTGTTTTATTATTATCTCTTATTTTTTCTTTTCTGACTTATTTGGAAAGCCTTAAAACTTTCTTCAGTTGCTTAGAGGGCAGATGGTTAACGAGTGAGAAGAACATTATCACACTGGCAGTAATTATTGTGCAGTTACATCTCTCTCCCTGCTGTTTTCTCTTCTTCCTTTCCCCGCTGCCCTAAGTGATATGCATGGATACGCATTATATGAAATGAGGAGATCAGAGGACTGCTATATTTAAAGGAATTCAAAGTGTTGTAAGAACTCATGAGTAATTCATGGTGATGTTACTGCAGCCTCTTTGAGGTGTAGAGGCAGAAGGTGAAGGACACTGATGAAATGGCAAAAGAAAGCTGGTGGAGGGCTGGGAATAGAGTGACAATGTGCTGCTATGGCTTCTTTCTGTCCTTTTAATGACTAGTTATAGCCTGGGACTCACTCACCCTAAACACCATTCTTCCTTGAAAAAGCTTACAAAGGTGATAGCATCAAAATTTTTGTAATGAACAAATGAGACTTTTTTTGAGACAATTCTGAATTAAGCCAGTTCTGGATTCCTGTGAATCCGTGCTTTCTTAGGCCTGTTTTGACACACATTTCTATTTTGGCTTGTGTATAAATCAGCAACAATAAATCACAGCTGATCTACTTCCAGGATTTTGGAGAGTGGTTTAATGTTAATGGCAAAGCTTGTTTGATTGTGGGGTTTTTTGGGTTTTTTTTGTGGTTTTTTTTCGGGGGGGGTGGGTAAAAAATAGAAAATGGAAATTGCCTTTCTCATTGTCACTAAGGAATCTCACCCAGATCCCAGGGACATTGTTCGCTACATCAGGTTGCACAAATCCCTGTCCAACCTGACCTTGAACACTTCCAATGATGGGGTATCCACAAGTTCTCTGGGCAAGCTCTCCCCATGTCTCACCATCCTCAGAGTAACTTTTTTTCCCCCTTATGTCTGATCTAAACCTACCCTCTTGCAGTTAAAAACTGTTGCCCCTTGTCCTGTCACTACAGGCCCTGGCAAAAAGTCTTTCTCCATCTTTCTTATAAGCGCCCTTCAGGTACTGAAATGCTGCAATAAAGTCTCCCCGGAGCCTTCTCTTCTCCAGGCTGAACAACCCCACCTCTCTCAGCCTGTCTTCATAGGAGAGGTGCTCCAGCCCCCTGATCATCTTTGTGGCCCTCCTCTGGACCCGCTCCAACAGGTCCGTGTCCTCCTGATGTTGGGGGCTCCAGAGCTGGACGCAGTACTCCAGGTGGCATCTCACCAGAGCAGAGTAGAGGGGGAGAATCACCTCCGTCGACTTGCTGGCCACACTTTTTATGCAGCCCAGGGTACCATGGGGTTCTCTATACAATAGGGCTTTTTATGCAGCCCAAGATACAAAATAGGGGGGTTAACAAAATCTTGGGCATGGACCATGTCTTTCTACTCCAGTTCCAATGCACTGTCCTTCCTTGTAATGGGAGGCTAGTGCAGCGCTCGGTTTCTTCCGTGGAGGGTAAGAATTCTTGAGTTTGGCAAAAATGCCGCTGGCTTCACTAGTATGGTACTCTTCCTCAGTGTTTCCTTGTTAGCGGTGGAGGGTGCTGAGTGGGCTTACCAGCAACCCCCTGGAAATTCTGCATCTTAGAAATTGTTTGCCCTCCCTCATCTCTTCAGTGTATCACAGCAGTATCATTCTTTGATCCTGAATGTGAGTGGAATAGTACAGCTCTTGTAAGCATGCTTCTTTCCTCTCCCCTGTCTGCTCCATTATACCCAAACCACCCAGAAAATGTTCCTATTTCCAAAGTAGTATTTTGTTGGTACTTTTAACCAAAAATTGAGTATTTTAAAAATAATTTTTTTTAAAATACACAGTATTTAATACCATTGTGTGCGTGTGTAGGGCATCTGATTTGCTGGTTTGGCCAGCGTCATTGAGCAGTGCAGTGTTTTGCATACAGAGTTACGCCTATGTTTTCATGCAAGACCAGCTGAGGGATTGTTCTCGGGCTTGGAAGTGTAAGTGAAAGAGCATAACTGTTGTTGGCACACCTAGCTCCTCTCTTCCACGTGCCGACCAGAACACACTCACCAAGCTTGAGTTATTCCTGTGGGCAGAAGTCTCTGGTAAGTCTTACTCTGCAAATTCAGGCAGCTGTTCTATGGGAAAGTCCTAGATGGTGCAGGCAGGAACACATCAACAATTACAGTATTGGCAATAACTGGGAAATGAATGACCCTGTGCCTTAATGAAGTTTTATTTAGTGGAGGGGTTGTATCCCATGATTTTTCTCTACCATGGACTTACTGGTCTTGGCCAACAGCAAACTTTGACAACAGCAGCTTGTTGATTTTCGCAATAGAGGGTTCATGTTCCTTGCTTTAAAACTATTGAGCTTGCTTGTCTCAAGATTACCCCTGAAGCTGACTATTGCAAACTGACTGTGCTTGGGGAGGTGCCCCTCAGTTTCTGGTCCCTGGTCAAAGCAGTCTGTGCTATCCTATAGAGAACCCAGACCTGTCAAGAGCAGAAACACGGTGCTGTAATTGGCTTGATTTGTCCGACTGCCTGCAGCTGAGGAGACTTTCAGGTGTGGTCAGCTGGGGCTGTTGGGAATGGTGAGAGCAAAGGTGAGTACAAGCGACTCACAGAAGCCCTACTTGGTGGTAATGGAGGCAGATGTGTGGAGAGGAGTCAGCTTGGCTCTCTAGCAATACAGCGTTGGGAGGAGCTCTGTGAAGCTACTGTCACCTTCTCTGCAAGCTGTTCCTGGAGCTCCTGCATCCCTTCAGCCAGCAGTGCACGTGGTAAGTCTATCTTTTGACTCTTTGCCGTTGGCCATGGGAGTTACAGAATCAGGAAGGTTGTTCAAGCTTCCTTGGCCTGGGGTGTTTTGTAAACAGGGGCTTCAGTGAGCAGCTGAAGGATTCTCACTTAAAGAAATTTAGTTTCTTCTGGATTTGCATCTTGTGTTTGGTTTCTCAGCTGTCTAACAGGGCATCGCTGCTTCATTTTGTCCCTGTTACGGTGTTTGTGATGCCTCCCTGCCATTGAATTAACCGGTGTGTAAAGCTTAAACTTGTGCTGTAGTCTTTCTGCGAGTGGGTAAATGTCAGGGTCTCTTCTCTGTGAAGTTGCCTACCGTCTTTGGCCAACAGGACTGGGACTTATTAGGGGAAAAGTGGATAAATAGGAACACGTACACATTCTATAGATATGATTTTCTTAGGAACTCCACCTCAGACAGATATTGCTGTTACTTAAAATAAAGCTGAGGCTGCCCCTGAATTTGGTGAGGTTCTGAAGGCTGAGGCCATCCTGCGCAAAGTACAGGGTTGTGTTCCAGGAAAGTGTTAAACAGAGCAGTGACTTGGCATAGTGACAGAACTGGGTGAAAATGAAAACAAAAGGTGTTTGCCTGTCTCCAATTTTGCTGGCATGGTCCTTGCCTGTTTCTCATAGGTACACTCCTGTGCTTTAGAGCCCCAAGTAAGTTTTGTGTAGGAAAGAGAGATTTAGCTATCAGTTTGTGATAAACTCCAGTTCAGCTGCCAAGACTTGATTTCACTCACTCTGGTCACTCCAGTTGCTAGCAGCACAGGCGCATGATCCCTCTGACCAGTGATCTCCAGTTGCTGGCACTTAGACCTCCAAGTGCACAAACGCGCACAGAATAGAGAGTCCCTCACCCAGGAATATACTTAGAAATGGAGTTTAATGAGAAGATAGGACAGATCAGGTGTGGGGCATGGCCAGACAAGCATACTGACCAACCAGTCATTCTTCCATGTTTTTTCCTTTCCAAACCACCTTGTTCTCTTTTTTTTTTTTCCTGCCTTCAGTTCCTTTCCTAAGTATCCCATAAGTTTTGTACAGTCCCCAAATGCTCTTCCAAGTATCACACAGCGAGTCCCATACCCCTATGAAGTAACCTACCTGCAACTCGGGCAACATCTGAACTTCAGGAACTGTGTGGGTGACTGTTCACTGGCCCAAGTTGCCTGGAGAGGTTGTGGAGTCTCCATCCTTGGAGATAATCAAGATGGAGAGGATGCTATCTGGACACAGTCCTGGGCAACCAGCTCTAGGTGGCCCTGCTTGAGCAGTGAGGTTGGACAAAATGACCTCCAGAGGTCCCTTCCAACCTCGACCTCTCTGTGATTCTGTGCAGGTGGACTTGCTGGATGAATAGTCTCACTGCCTAGGAGCATTTGCAATACCCGGGTCTTGGGAAGACCTGCGAGGACAAAGAAATGCAAGTGGATAGCAAGGGGATCTGTAGATCCATCTAGCCTGCCCCTTACTGCTTGAGGAAGGATCTCGGTCTGTTTTGGGGTTTTGGGGGTTTTTTGGTTGGTTGGTTGGTTGTTTTTGGTGTGTTTTTTTTTTTGTTTTTTTTTTTTTTTTTTTTTTTATCCCTCCTGCCCCATCCTTTTTCTTTTGCATCAGCATTTAACATAGTGGAGAGATCTTGGCATACATGACTGATTTGTTTCTCAGTAGTTTGGTTCTTCAGTTTTCACATGAATCAGGCTAAAGCTCGATGTNTCGATTTTTTTTAGAAGGGGGAGTAAAAAAAAAAAAAAAAAAGAGGATTATACACTAGTGACAACAGTGATGTGAATTGGAAGTAATGTTTCCAGCAATACGTACCTGGCATAACCATTAGGGTTTCTGTAGCAGGGGCTGGAGGGCTGCCCTGTGGTGGAAGAGGCCATGAACTATTATGCAAGAGCATCAGCGCTTAAGGCAGAAGACACCCAGAGGGGACTGCTGAGGGGGCTGCAGATGCACTTTTGGAAGGAGGCGCTTCTGAAGGGACTGTGGCCCATGGGGGACACACACTGGGGCAGGGACAGCCCTGAGGGACTGTGGCCAGCAGATGACCCACACTGGGACAGCAATGCTGGGAAGCGTGAAGAAGCTTGCTACTTTTATGGAAAGGCAAGCTCCATACGATAGTTATTGTGAGCGCTGCTTCTAACTCACATATGTGTTCTAGGGTGTAACTGGCATGGTTTTGGTAGTGGTGAGCTGCAGGAAAGGCCTGTGTGGGAGGGGGCTGTGAAGTGCCCTATGCCAGTCATAGTTGCTTCCAGCCAGCTCAAAAACCAATGGAAAATCCATTTTAATTTATTTTCACATTTTTGTTTGATTAGATTCACAATTCCCCAGCTGCCGCTGACCAGGGAACATAGAGCTGGCTTGCAGTTTATTCCAGCTGTCTTTGTGTGTACGTGTGCTTCGCTGCACGAGTAGGCTTTCTGACATCTACCCAACAGCCCCGCGCTTCCTACAGCATCACCCCGGGCGCTCACTCAGTTCACACCGCTCATTACACAAGCCAGTGAGAGCTGCGCGATTCCTCTGACATTGGTAACTTCTGCAGATACATGTAAGCATGCAAATGAAAACACCTGTAAGCTGTGCGTTGTCATCATCAGTTCTCATTAGACTCTGTTAATTACTCCCATCTGAGCAGTCTTAACTCTCACTCAAGTAGAGGCAATTTGAAACAGTGCATTTGGAAGGAAGACCCAGTGCAGATCCAGAACCACTGACAAACTCCAACCAGCAGCAGAACACCTGAGTTTCTTTAAGCTTACAATGGCACCCTGGAAGAGCCCACATAAAGTTGCACTATTAATCATGAACGCAGGTTTTGTGTGTTATCTGGTGCACTTACTGCAAGATCAAAGAAAAGGAAGACTTGATTCCTTGGAAGTTAATCCTCGATCTCTGAACCAAGTAAATAACATCCTTCAGGGAGTGGAGCATTTGGACTGGAACACTTGTAACCGCTGTAGTAAAATGCCATGCTGCTTAACATTTTGAGGATTAGGTATCTGTATTTCCTGAAGGATAGAACAGTAGATAGCAGTGATAATGTTTGTTTGGGTTTCCCTGGACACTTTTGATTTTTTTTCTTTTTCTTGCAATCTCGAAAAAGATTTGATAGGTTCTCTACTTACACACGAGGTCTTTCACAGTCATAATGTGGGTGTTGTTGGTTTGTTTGTGTGTTTGGTTTTGTTTGGTTTTGTTTTTTTTTTTTTTGGCATATTAGACAGCTCCTGACCCTGAATTCTTTTAGAAATGTTAAGCAATCTTAAGGTGACTGTACCAACATACTAATCTCAGGTAGTTATTATTCTTGTCATTATTTATTTTATTTGCCATAAAAAGCTTTTTTTGAGAGAAACTGTAAATGCCCCATTTCCTTAGCCTCTGTCTCTGCTGTGTGGGTGAGCAACACACAGAATCACAGAATAGTCAGGGTTGGAAGGGACCTCTGGAGATCATCTAGTCCAACCCCCCCGCCAGAGCAGGGTCACCTACAGCAGGTTGCACAGGACAGCGTCCAGGCAGGTTTTGAATGCCTCCAGAGTGGGAGACTCCACAACGTCTCTGGGCAGCCTCTTCCAGTGCTCCACCACCCTCAAAGTAAAGAAGTTCCTCCTCATGTTAAGATGGAACTTCCT
>VZSZ01002582.1:0-33486 GCA_013398815.1 Ibidorhyncha struthersii | reverse complement strand
CCAAATCCCTCAGCCTTTCCTCGTATGAAAGATGTTCCAATCCCCTAATCATCTTTGTAGCCCTTTGCTGGACCCTCTCCAGCAGATCCCTGTCCTTCTTGAACTGGGGAGCCCAGAACTGGACGCAGTATTCCAGATGCGGCCTCACCAGGGCAGAGTAGAGGGGGAGGATGACCTCCCTCGACCTGCTGGCCACACTCCTTTTGATGCACCCCAGGATGCCATTGGCCCTCTTGGCTGCCAGGGCACATTGCTGGCTCATGGTCATCCTGTTGTCCCCCAGGACTCCCAGGTCCCTTTCCACAGAGCTGCTCTCCAGGAGGTCGGCCCCCAACCTGTACTGATGCATGGGGTTATTCCTCCCCAGATGCAGTACCCTACATTTACCCTTGTTGAATTTCATTAGGTTCCTCTCTGCCCAACTCTGCAGCCTATCCAGGTCACATTGTAAGGCAGCACAGCCTTCTGGCGTATCAGCCACTTGTCCCAAGGGGAACTGTGACTCACTCAGTCTTTTTCCTTCATGTACCTCGAGCTCAGACACAATAGAGTTGTGGGGGAAAAGGCATTGATGAACTCCGCATCACCTGCTCAGTTGGACTGTGTTCCCAAGAAGCATTGGCTGAAATCTGCTGGCAGGGCTGTTTCTCTCTCATTCCATGACAGTGAAAGGCCAAGAGCATCCCAGCAGAAGTGCTTGTGTATGAGCAATATTAATTTAGAAAGGGCCTTTTTTCTTTCACAGCAGGGTTTGTGAATTTTCATCTTGTTTTCAGGTACCTGTTGTGGGTTGGACTTTTGGAAGTGGACACAATAGAGCTATTTGAATAAGGGCTGAAGAATCCACCTCTATTTCCTTTGGACCCCTTGATTTCCCACTTTTTTTCATGTCATTTGAATCTCATCACCTCACGGCAGTGGTAGGAGGGCTAAAGCAGTCAGAACCCTGCTGTCTGGCATTGCTTTGACCATCATGTTGTCCTCATCTTCTCGCATTAGAGCTATATGTGTGGTAGGTAGAACAGAAGAAGAAACCCGGAATGTCTCGATCATCCAAGTCTGAAACTAGCTGTTTGAAATGCCACTCGGGGTGCCCTTCATCTTGATAAGGAATTTTCCCTGTACAGCTTAATCATGTTTAATATCCCCTATCCCATAATGTCACTGTTATTGCTGACAGTGTCTTCACTGACACCTATTCTTATTGGATGTCAATAGTTGGGCATAGTTTTTGGCAGTTATTTTAGAGCCATTTGAAAGAAAGCTGAACTCTTCACTTCAGCGCTTAGTCATGGTGCCACATAATAGTTGAGGTTGGAAGACACCTCTGGAGATGGTCTATTCTAATTCCCCTACTCAAAGCATCATCAGCTGGAGCAGGTTGCCCAGGACATTGTCCAGTCGGAGTCTGAATATCTCCAAGGATGGAGGCTTAACAACCTATCTGGTTTACCTGTTCCAGCTTTCCGTCACTCCAGCAGTTAAAAAAAAAAAATCATATGTTTAAATGGAATTCCCTGTATTTCAGTTTATGCCCACTGCCTCTTGTCCTTGCACTGGACACTAGGAGAAGACTCTTGCTCTGTCTTTGTTAGTCCCTGTTGTAAGATATACGTATGCATCAACAAGTCCGCCCCCCACCCCCAAGCCTTCTCAGGCGCTCTCAGCCTCTCCTTGTTTAACAGATGCTCCAATCTCATAATCGTCTTGGTGGCTCTATGTAGGATTTGCTCCAGTATGTCCACGTCTGTCTTGTACTGAGGAGACCAGGACCAGACACAATACTCCAGATGTGGCCTCACCAGTAGTGAGAGGAAGGATCACCTGCCATGACCTGCTGGCAATGCGTTTCCTAATGTAGCCCGGGGTACCGTTGGCCTTCTTTATCATGAGGTCGCGCTGCTGGCTCATGTTCAACTTGGTGTCCACCAGGACCCCCAGGTCCTTTTCCGCAAAGCTGCTTTTCAGCTGGTGCTGGTCCATGGGGTTGTTCCTCCACAGGCGCAGGATTTTGCACCTGCTTATGTTGAACTCCATGAGGTTCCTGTTGGCCTGTTTCTCCAACCTCTTCAGGTCCCGCTGAATGGCAGCAGGACTCTCTGGTGTATCAGCCACTCCTCACAGTTTGGCATCATACACAGACTTGATGAAGGTGCACTCTGACCCATTTTCAAGGTCACTAATGACCATATTAAAACAGTATTGGAACCAGTATTGACCCCTGGGGTATACCACTAGTGCCTGGCCTCCATGTGGACTTTGTGCCTCTGATCCTGGCCCTTCAATCCCCCTAGATAAGTATCCACTTATCTAGTGCATACTTCCGCAGCTTGTGCGTGGGAGACAGGGTCAGAAGCCTTACCCGAGTTTAAACAACAACCACTTCTCTCCCCTCATTCACCAATATGCTAATTTAATAGTAGAAAGCTTTAACTTACACAGGTTTTCTGTGCCTTTTTAATATGACACAGTCTAATATTGTAAACTTAACAAGACCTCGAGAGATTAGGATTCACCCTATTCAAAGCTTTCTGGTAGAGCAGGAGTCAAAACTGACAATAAGCTTTTCAAAAGATGCTGCAAAGGGCTCATTTATTGTATTTAGCTTCACGAACAGTATGTCCTAAGCAACCCCGCGCAGGCTATCTGTGCCTTTTCTTTATGGCACAATATTGCAAACCTAACAAAACCTTGGGAGATTAAGGTTCACCCTGTTCAAATCTTTCTAAGCAGAAGTCAAAGGATTCCAGTAGGGATTATTAAAGGAGATGGCAAAGGGCTTATTTACTGTATTTACCTTCAAGATCAAGATGCTATCAATAACTTGACTTACACGGGAATCCCATTATGGATCATTAATACATTAATGTAACTCAAGCATAACATCATGGAAATGATTTGGACCCAATTTAACAATTTGTGTGTTGCCTCTGCTCCCATATTTCTCCACTGATGCCAGCACAGGGTCCCTTGCTCTGTGCTTGTGTAATTGAGAGGAGAATTTCTCACAGGATATTGTGAAATGTGATCTTTAAAAATGTTCTTGTACAGGAGGGAGGATCTGATGCTACTCTCATGTAAATATCATTTTAGTTGTAACTTACAGGTCTCTTGACCTACCGCATTATTTGGCAAAGTTATGATAATGGAGAGTGTTCTCAATTGCTGTTATAATCAATCCTCTTTTATTTTCAATCAGCAAAATCAGTGGAAGCATTCTGTGAAAACAGAAAACAAATAGAACATGATCTGAAGCTGCAAGACAGTTCCAAGACTGAAGTACACAAAGGTGATAATGCAAAGGGAGAAAAGAAGATTGTACACCATTTGCTGTATCCAGACTCAGGTTCGTTCAAACGCTGGGGTGAAGATTTAAGGGAAGAGGAGCAAACTGTTGCATAGAATCTGTTCATAAGTTATGGGTATAATGTTTATTTCAGTGATCATCTACCTCTAGACTGACCTATCAGAGTCACCAGATCTCCCCAGGTACAGTATAAGCCCTCTCTACATTTACAGAGAGACATGAAATTAAAGGTAAATGGATCCACGTTGCTTTGGACTAAGTTAAAATAGTCTACTAACAGACCTCAATTTGTGCTCTGTTTGCTTAGGGTTTTTTTCTACCTTTTTCTGCTAAATCTTGCTTAGGCTCATAGTCCTCCAAAGACTGCGAAACGAAGTCGCAGTGTAGAGAAGACACTTAGGAAAAAGAATATAATGTTAACGTTATAAATGATACAGGACTTCTAGCTGCCAGTAACAAGGGGAAAAACTAACCGTAGTATTCAGAAGATATGAGACCTTCTGGTCTGTTTACGTTCTGTTTAAGCCCCAAGGGCAGGACGTCTGAAGCATGCTTTCTCTTGTCTCTTGTGTTGTCCTATGTAAGCGTCTTATATGCCGAGATATCGAGAGTAGTGTTTTTTAACTCCCCCGCCCCCCCCCGCTCTGAAAACCCCTAAAATATAATCAATGAAGAAATAAACACCTACATTGTAAAATTCTGCCCTTTTTCTGACCTTGTGAGTTTCCTTATAGCCTTATTTTCTCAAGTTAGCAAAAAGTATGAGGATTAATTACATGGAAAATATAGTAAACATCTAAAGAATTAAGATGTAGGTAAGTGGTGCACTTCAGAAGAGGAAGCTTAAGGGATTAGTTGGTTCTTGTAAGTAATATTTTTGAAGTACCGCTGGTCTGCTATGGGAGCTATCAAAAACCTTATTAGGAACAAGTATCTGTTAAAAAAGCAGGCACGTTTTTTTCTGTGTAGTATCATGATACACAATTTATTGCAAAAGATAATAGTAACCTTTACAGGGATTAACTGGTGTAAACATGGAAGAATGTTGTAGATATACTGCAAACCTACACCTTTGTACCTATGGTCGCTTGTACTAAATCTGACGGAGTGTTTCAGAAAAGGATGTGGGGCGCGGAGTGGATTGCGCAAATTAACAATGTCACACTTGGGAAAAGGGGAGTTGTCTTAATGGCAGCCCTCCGGATGATGCAAAGAGCAGCTTATGCAGTTGGGTCCTCATCATACTGCCTGGATGGAGCCGGTTCCATCTAGGGCAGATCATCATATGTTGCCCTTGACTGTGGGTGTCCTCTGGGTCTTGGATCAAGCCTTAACTCTGGCACATAAATGACAGTTTGCACGTCTCTGAACTGAGAAGTTTGTTGCGTCTGAAGTAGTGTGAAGGCTATGTAGTAGCTTCCAGAGTGAGTTTTGGGGGGCTTTCTGTGCAACATGTCTCGGGGTGCTCAGGCGCAGGGTGTGGATTTACGTGAGTAGCGGAGGGGAAGCGTTGCAGAGGAGAAGTCGAGGGAGACAGGCCTCGTGCAGTGGTGGGCCAGCCACAGACCCTCCTGAGGCAGCCCTGAGCTGAACAATCCCCACTCTGCTGGGGAATTGTTTTGGAGAGCTACATGGAGCAGCTGCTGCAGGTGGCTGGAGGAAGCGCGTGATTAGCCTGCATGGTCCCAAAGAATGGATGCTGTTCCTGGAGCTCTTCTGCTTAGCATCATAAAGAAATACAAATACATCATAAAGACGTATTTGCGGAGACTGCCTTTTGCAGATATTATTCATCCAGGCTCCTGCCCTAATGGAGAATAAAGCTAATGGAGAAATTCCAACAAAAATGCATTCCGTTCGTGCACAATGGCCACTGTAGAGGTCTAGCTGGAACACGAGCATGGCTCCAAGAGCTGCATTGTGTAGCCACACAACTCATGCAGTCTGAGTATTGCTTTCCTGAGCGTGTTTCTAAGAGGAGGGAACGATCAGCCTGAGAATCCAACTATGCTCTCTTGTCTACTCTAGAGGGAGTTAGTGCTTAGCACTATGAAGACCCAGTCCTCACCACCTGCCTGGTGGCTGGGATGTTAATTAGCAGACCTGACAATTATCCCAAATGTATACTTAAAAAAAAAAATAATTAAAAATCTTTTGACAGTAAGCAGGAAGTCCAGAAGTATTCAAACAGCACAAAACAAGTTTGTTTCAGTACTGGAAACAGTTTATTCTGAGGTAGCATGGAATTCTACAAGGCCTGGTTTACTCTGTAAGGATTTTTGAAGCTCTTTCAAGAATTTCCTAAAGAGATCCCTTGTCCAAGGGAATCCTTCTCCCATGTCAGTTTATAAGTATAGGTAGACCTACCTTGTTCTTCTTCATTACACATACAAAGGGGTTATGTAATTTGCTTTGTCAGGTTTGGCCACTGTCATCTCCTTCTGTAAATGCAAAAAGCCAGATTTCAACTCGCGTGTCCACTGCCTGGTAAGCTAAGCATGCCTGGCTGAGTTAACCGATTCTTTACTTTCAATATTTTACAAGCATTTTGGATTGAAAAGCTGTAGTTGTTCTTTTTGTCTTAACAGAAATTTTAACTTTCCCCAATGGTTTATGTACACACATAACACAGTGCAAATGAATAATGAAACTTGGATTTGAGAATTCTGTTTTTTCCACTCTTGTGCTGATTTTTCACTATATGTTTTAAGCCCAGCATCCCACTTCTGCCTTCTTGCAGATGCCTTGCTCTCTGACTTTCTTTAGAAACTGTAATAAAGTTTTTGTTCTTCCATTACAGCTGTAAAATGAAAACATATCGGAAAGACCTTCCAACAGTCAGTGTTGTACTTATATTTATGGATCATCTTATATGCAATTACTAGTATAATTAACGGAACAGCCTCTCATTTATTGAAAGAAATCATCCTGGTAGATGATTACAGTTCAAATGGTAAGTGATCAAGGGAAGGCAGGAATCTTGCTAATTTATGCCACTATTGTGTTAAATGAATGTTGGTGGCCTTCTGGGTGCACACAGAGTAGACGGCTCAAAATTAAGAAGTAAATTGAGTACGTGAGAAAAAAGATACACCTTAATAGCCTGAAAAAGGGCAGCTAATAAGTAACAGGATGATTCTCTGCAAGTATTAAAAGGTTAAAAATTGAAGTGGGAGACTATTATCACTGGCTCATCGGGTAAAGTACCAAAGTAAGAGTATGCTAAGAAAACCACCTCTGCAGCTATCTGAAATAACTCCTTAAGAGTCTTGGGTTGTGGAAAATACTCCTAGGGGAAGCAGTGGGTGCATTGTAGCTCTTAAAATTGAGCTGAGATTGTAAAATAATCTGTAAGAAACAGTCATGCCCCTGATCATAAGGATTCTTTTTTTATTTTTTTTTCCTTGCCTGTTGGGATGTGTTTGATTTCCCATTTTTCTCGGGCTTTGTAGCTGCTAGAAAAACTTGTCCATTTGGGAGGAGCAAGAGTTTGAGTTGAGTTCCAAAACAATGCTAAGAGGTCCCAGCTTTCTATTCCTTTTCTCTGACACTAATTTTTTTTCTTTGGTGAGGGAGTTGGCATTCCTACGGTTCTTATGGGAGCATTTCATGTTTTCAGGGCTTGTTTGTTTTCTCTTTTCCTTTCCACATGGTAAAAGATACACACAGAAATTACTGCACAGCTAATTGCTTGCTGTTGTGGCACACGTCTAAAGTTTTTACATACTCATTTATTTGTGTACAAGTTAGAAGCCGTATAATAGCATTATATGTAAATGATAGTTAGGTACTTAACTGGACTTCTGGAATAGAAGGTGGTTTTAAAAATAAGCCTTTTGAATTCATGAGTACCTGAATAATTCTACCTGTTCTACTGCAAAGAACAAATCTGTTTGCAGTCTGGAACTGGAAGAAACTAGAAAGCCATTACCTCCGTGATATTTTCCATTTCTTAATATTGATTAACTTTTCTTTTTTTTTTCTTTTTGAATCATTAAAATGTGGGGGCTGGTTTTAGATGATCTGAAAAGACCTTTGGAAACACACATCAAAAACTACAATGCATCCCGGACTGCTGAAGATCATCAGAAGAGACAAGGCCTAACACAAGCCCAGGTTTCTGTCTGAGAGACATCAAATGCAGATGTTGTTTCAATTTTGGATGCCCATATTGGAGTGAACGCGGCATAATAAGACTATGAA
The DNA here is from genome assembly GCA_013398815.1 of Ibidorhyncha struthersii. Classification (NCBI taxonomy): domain Eukaryota; kingdom Metazoa; phylum Chordata; class Aves; order Charadriiformes; family Charadriidae; genus Ibidorhyncha; species Ibidorhyncha struthersii. The sequence continues at coordinate 25,976 of VZSZ01002582.1, read as the reverse complement.
GACTGGGGTGTTTCTGAAGTGGGAAGAGGGAGGTGGACAAAGAGTATAACTATATAGCTGGGTCAGACATCCCCTATACAGTTCTTTCTGGTCTGCCACATGTCAATCAACAGCCACAGAGTCATTTATTTCTGAGAGGAAAAGGGATACAATTATTTGAAATAAATAGCAAAGCAGACAAGTAACAAGAGTACGCTGTTTAGCGTAGAGGAAGAGAAATGCCTACCTTCTTGGTATATTTATTATATTTCTAGGAAAAAAAACCTTCACGCAGTGAAAAAACATAAGAACGATGCAGGTTATTTAGTTGCATGCCAGCAACTTTGGCCCTTTATAAGTATATTAGAAAGCCATAACACCCAATGACTTTAAATTGGTTTGATTCTTATTCTACCTTCTGCTAATGTTTATTTACTGTTGCCTGTTAGTTTAATAGCGCATCTTAGTTCTGTAGGACTCCTTTTGCAGAGAGACCAAACAAGCAGCTTATGATGGATATTTACATTCTGTTAGGTAATGATGTCTGTGGTACTGTTTTGTGTGAAACCTCTATGTTTTCTCCCCTCTGGGTTGTTGAATTCACTGGCTGACTATTGTCCATGTTCTCTCGCTTTCTGGGAGCAAGGTTCTTCTCGCAGCCCTTCTTAGGCCAAAATGGCTCTTTGTGGTCCAGATCTCTCCTCCTCTATTGACAACACATTGACACTCTCTAGCTGTTATAGTCTCGAAGGTAATACTGGAGTCCTTTAGTCATGGCTTTCAGGGCTCATTGGGATAAGTTGGGCTGTCAAGAGCATGTAGGGAGAGATAAGGTCAGTTCTTCTAGGTCTAATACCAGTCGGGGTCCAGCAAAAAGGCTCCCTCCATCAGAGTCCAATAGAATCACAGAATCGTTAAGGTTGGAAGGGACCTTTAAGATCATCAAGACCAATCATTAACCTAACCTGACAAAACCACTTCTAAACCATATCCCCAAGTAGCACGTCTACCCTTTTTTTTAAACACCTCCAGGGATGGCGAATCCACCACCTCCCTGGGCAGCCTATTCCAATGTTGCATAACCCTTTCAGTGAAAAAATTTTTCCTAATATCCAACCTAAACCTCCCCTGGCTTAACTTGAACCCATTTCCTCTCATCCTATCACCTGTCACCAGGGAGAAGAGGTACCTCCTTTCAGGTACTTGTAGAGAGTGATAAGGTCTCCCCTCAGCTTCCTCTTCTCCAGGCTGAACAGCCCCAGTTCCCTCAGTCATTCCTCATAAGACTTGTCCCTCAGACCCCTCACCAGTTTTGTAGCCCTAAATAGTCTCTGACCAGGTTGTTTTAGATATCCACACAAGGAGGGTTTAATGTTTTATTACTAAATTTACTTATTTGAAGATATTTGATGTTACACAAGGTTTTGGTTTAGAAGAGTGATACAGCTATATACTGAAATCACAATACAAGCACACTATAGCAATTGTGATATACCATTGAATTGCAATACGAACGTGTTTCATGTTACCGCGCTCTATAGGCTCGCTGTCAGCTCACCATCAGGATGCTGGGCATCCACAGTTGCTGACTTGGGTTGAAGCCAACTCAAATGTGCTGCTTTCTTCAAAGCTCATTTTGATGGGTGTACAGTTTTTATACTCTATGTTGGGCTGAGCCACATATACACTTCTTCTATGTTGGTCCGGCTGTCTCAGGAAGATAATACTTTCTGTTGATTATTTTAGGAAGACCATGTACATAACCAGTTGACCCACTCAACTGATACTGCTGTTTATCTACAACAAAGGCTGCCTTCTGGTCCCGTTGGTGTTAGGATAAGTTCAGCTGCTTTTACGAGAGTTGTGGTTACTCCCTACGTTCTTCTCTGAGCTTTACAAGCACATCATTGTTGCCTGTCTTCTGTGAACCTTCTTCCATCATAGGGGTTCATTAATCAGTCACACCCCTTCCCTCATACAGCAGCCATGCCATCAAGGCACAGGGGAAAGAGTGAATGATCAACCTCAGGGCTTACAGTATCTCTCAGGGTCTCCTTCCCTTCCCTTCCTTTTCCTTTCCCTCTTGTCTTTTCATGCAGATAGTGAAGAGTCTCTGGAGACTGTAGGAAGCAAACTCAGCAAGTCAAGCATGGAACTTATGGTTAGTGTGACTAGTGACAGTCAAAATGCAGAAGGGAGGGAGAACTGATCTGGGGCATTAGCAGCTTGGGTTACTAGCACTCCAAGACTAAACTTTCTGTAGAGGCTAAAGTCAATAACTTAAATACACTAGCTAACCCAGTTTTAGAAACGGGTAGTAAAATTTAGTACTGTTCATTAGATTTCCACTTTTTCAAGATGAATAGACTCTGTCTGCTAATTTTGGTAAGGCTGAACCTATTTTGTCTCAAATAAAAGATCACACTGTTATAATATCACCAGTATTTGACAATATTCATTTTGATGACTTTGAGCTTCTTCAGTGTTCAGTGGCTGCAGATGGATTTGACTGGGCACTCTACTGCCTTTATGAACCTTTACCAGCTGAATGGTACACTCTTAAACATGAAATAGCTCCAGTGCGGTAAGTAGGAATAGCATTTGAAAGTGAGCCAAAGTACCTGATATCCAATGTAGAGCTAGCAGACAAAAGATGTTTCATAGGTGGTGGGATAGATACCTACGAAGCACATGATATCTTGATAGTTGGTTTGGAAGTGTGGGTTCTTTAGCAGCCCTGAAAATCTCAGTATATAGTTGCAGGGTTGTATTACAGAATCTGTCCTGTGCTGATCCTGCTGTCAGATTTTCAGGCGATCCCTGAGTCACTGATTTTTCTGTCTTATGTTCCCTAGCTAGGAGTGTGGTAGCAATATTTATTGACTGTAAAAGATGAACTGTAGCCCCTGTCCATGCTTGCCCAAGAATATGGAGTGAATCTCACAACTTTGCTGGACAATTGCATGTCTGAGCTGTGAGGACTCACACGGATTCATGTTGTGCGGTTCTTTCTTTGGAGACGTTGGAGTGATATATGATTACAGTGATCCTGGACAGCCTTTTTCAACCCTTATCTCTTGTGTTTCACACAAAAGCAAGGAAAAGACATGAACACAATACACACAGCTGGTATACCTAAAGCGACCCCTTACTGCTAGGCTTAGGATCCAATATATTTTCTTCTGTTCCTGATATCTTCCTTAACTGCTCAGGTTAGTTTACGTATTCCACACAAGATGGTTGCTGGTACTATGATACCAGCAGCCATCTATTGCTGAATATATAAACCCATTTGTTTCATTGTGGAGAAGGAAGTGGAGGAGGTGCTCCAGGCACTGGAGCAGAGACTCCCCTGCAGCCCATGGAGAAGACCATGGTGAAGCAGGTTGCCCCTCTGCATCGTTTGGAGGACCATGCCAGCCAGATATCCTCACGGCAGCCCATGGAGGACCCGACTGGAGCAGATAGTCACACGGCAGCCTGTGGAGGACCCCACACCAGAGCAGGTGGATATGCCCTGAAGAAAGATGCAACCTGTGGAGAGCCCACACTGGAGCAGGATCCTGACAGGAGCTGCAGTCTGTGGAAAAATGCTCAGGCAGGAACAGATTTTCTGGCAAGAACTGTAGGCTGTGTGGGACCCATGCTGGAGCAGTCTTCTCCGGAAGAACTGTACCCTGTGGAAAAGGAGCCATTCTGGAGCAGTTCTTGAAGAACTGCAGACCATGCGAAGGACCCATCTTGGAGCAGCTCATGAAGGACTTCCTGTAGAAGGTGAGAAAGAGCACAGACAGAATAATGGAATGGCCAATGAAATATTCTGTACCATAGAACGTACATGTCATGCTTGGTATGTAAATGGGGGCTGGCCAGGGGGTGGGAATTCGCAATCACTGCTTGAGACAGTGCGAATTCACCAATTTATCAGGCTGTGAGAGTGATTTGTGTCATTATTATTATTGCTATTCTCCTTTTCTGATATTGTTCTATTACACTGTCTTTATCTCAACCCACAAGTTTTTTTTTTTCCTTTCCTCTCCTTTTCTCCCTCTTCTCCCCACCCTTCTCAGGGGGAAGGGGGAGAACTGTGTGGGTGGTTGTGTGGTCCTAGCTGATAGCTGGCGTTAAACCACGACACCCTGTCTTGCTGAGAAGGGGGAATGAGAGAGCGGCTTTGTGCGCACCTGGTGGCAGCCAGCCAAGGTTAACCCACCGTACTTATTTATATAAAAGACTTCGAAATTTACTGTGTAGATCCTGAGGAGGAAAGGCACCATGAAAACATTTGAAAATAATGTACTGAGTTTGTCAGATGAGATGGCAGGTTTCTTCATTTGTATACTACTACGCTTGGTAACCAAGCATTGGAGATAAGGCTGCAGAGATACCAAGATAAAGAACTAAAGGTGAAGTTGGCACCTGTATGCATTAAAAACATTATATGGTGAGCACTAATGGTTCAGGCAGGAGAATGGAATGAAAGCAAGCCAAATGTAGGTTAAAGAATGTTTCATGGGGGGTTGTCCACAATTTTTAGACCAGAGAAAATAGAAGCAGGTTTGGTCATAGACAATGGGGATATCAAAAGAGCACCAAATCCCCTTTAAGTTGCTTTTCCCCTACCTCTAGGATGGATTACTCTACAGTGGAATTGGTCTTGCCAGACAATCATCTCACCTCTCTTTCAAAACCTCAATTGACAGTGATTCCACACACAGCCCTTGGTAATGGGCTTTAGTGTTTATGTTTCCTTAATATTAGGTAAAATTTCATAATGACCAACTGAATTATTCCTCGCTGCAGTTTAATCTGATTTATTTCTTCTTGTTTTAAGTATGTGGAAATTGTTACATGTCCTCTCAAAATAGGTTGGATTCTTTAAAAAATACTAGATCAGGCTTTTTAGACCATTGATCAAGTTTATTTGCTGTCTTCTGGATTCTTTAGTGGTGATCCACATGTTGTTCTGAACTAAATCTGTTACTCTTTCTGGGATACAACTGGAATCCTTCTGGAAATTCAAGATGTAATTGATGGCTAATTGACTTGACTTTATTTTAATCATTGTTGCTTCTCTCTAATTTTACTTGTTTCGTTCTCCAAGAGCCCATCTATAATGGGGATTCTTGCTGCAGACAGGAGATTTCTGGATGAGACTGGTGTACTGGATAGTGGAATTCACATATATGGAGGAGAAAATGTGGAACTTGGCCTAAGGGTAAGCCTATTCTTTCATCTTTTTCTGAAAGAAAGTGAAAATTAATGTGATTTTTTGAAAGCACTCAAGCTGCTGGTTATTGTGCAAAGCATGGGTTAATATTTCAGAACAGTTCTGTTTTATTTTGGGTACCAAAGGGATGCAATCGATTTCCATTAGTGTCTAAGGCTCATCAACAGGCTTTTGTTGATACTTCTTACGGATTTTGACTCCTGACACAAAAAGCTAGTTCAGTGAAGAAATACTGAATCTTGCAAGATGTGATTCTCAGAAATTTAAGCTATATTTCTCTTGGCTCAGCAGAAGATAAGATCAAGTCAAATGAATTTATGTTTTAGAAAAAAAACCCCAACGAACCCCAAACCAGAAAGAGGTCTATCCGCCCAGGAAAGTAATATGTTCTTCAACTTTGGATATCTGCAAATCAAGAATNTTCTTTTTCCAGAATAGCTTTATCTGGAGTGTCTTTAGCTATTAGGGAACAGCACTAAAAATTCTACTGATGAGTATTTTTTTAAAAGTTGTGGCAGCTGGAGATATTCTAGAAGACCTGAGAAGAAAAAAAAATGAACATTTAGCTTATCTCTATAAAGAGAAAGGATGGTAGGACGTGAGAATTCTAAACCTGCTAGCAAGACTTAAATGTCTAGGAAAAAAACGTTTGATTATTCTCTTTTGCTGTAAAAATGAAAACTAGGGAGCTTTGAAAGAAGTCAGTAACCAGTTTTAAAATGAACATGAGGAGGAATTACTTCATTTTTCCAGTAGCAGACCAGCAGAGCAGGAACAGAGCTCCTTCCAAAAGGTATTGTGGGTCTTAAAAACTTGCTGTCATTTGTGGGGAGACTGGACAGTTATGGAAGGAAAACCTACTCAGAGTTAGTAAGCAAAATTGAATCACAAGAATATGCAGCAAGTCCCCTGACCTGAAAATAATTGGGGGCTGTGAGAGGTAATATATGTACTTGTCTTGTTCTTAACCTTCCCCAGGAATAAGTTTGCAGTCACTGTGAGGTACAGAATACTAGGCTAGATGGACTGTTGGTCCAGTATGGGCATTTTCTCATGTTCTTGCACCTTTTTCCTTTTTTTTGTTCTGGTATCTATTAGTAGGCACATAAAAGATAATACCACCATTTGTCTGAACAAATCAAGTCTATTTTTTTTCTCTAACAGGGTAGCATGCTTTGTGCAAAGAAGAAAACCAGCAGTAATTAGGAGAAACATAAGGAATAAACAGCTACAGAAGTGCAGATTGGGGAACACGCAGCTAGAAAAGAGCTGGGAGTAACAGACTTTGTATGTGGATATGGATGTGGGTATGGATATGTGGCTGGATGGGAAATGATGGCACAGATCCTTCTCTTCTACCACTAAGTTCTCTTCTGGAGTTGTGTTTTGAGTTCTTGGACCATACATCAGGGAAGATGTGGAGCAATTGAAGAATCTGAAGGAAAGGAAACAGAACGAATAGAGTTCCTGCAATATGTGACACTACAGAAGAGGTAGGCCTAAACAAGATGTTGTGATTTGTAGAAGAGGTGATCAAGAGGAAATAGAGCAAGTCTTCCAAACATGCTAAATGCTATGTTAAACAAAAATGTGTGAGGCAGCCCACTGAGTCACGTGGACGTACTAACTTGGGTTGAAGCTATACTAGAGATGTTGACACATTTCTGCATTACTCGTGGTGGACACGGCCAAAACCCCATCCTTCAGATTCTATCTGAGACTGTAATGTCACATGTCATTACCTCACATCATGTGAGGCAGGTTGTGAAGACATTTCAGTTCTGTTGCTTGAAAATACATTTACACTTTATTCTTTATTGCCCTGCACCATTATCAGTGGAGGCAATGTATGTCTACTCTGTAGTCATTTACATAAATGCTGGAGGTGAAAACAATGGAGAATCAGCTCAGTTAAAACACAAAGATGCTCTGAAAATTGACTGTAAAAATAGTATTAAAGGTCTCTGTTTATTTACATCCTGAGAGTTTCTTGTGTCAGATATGCTTGGTTAGCAAGCAAGCAGCCTCTTATGTTTTAATTTAGCCAGCTGCCAGCCCTGGAAAATTTAATGTGAAGATGTGAAGGAAGTTTCTAGAACACAGTGGAGCGTTGTGGAGTTATCCCTAAACTAGTGTAATAAATCTGCATTGTGCAGTGCCATGTGGTCTTCCCAGCTTAAGTTCAGTTCATCATAGCTGCTGGCCTCTTGACGAGCTTCCACACTTACACTGGTTCATGTGTAGTTGAGGTGGGTGTGTTTGTTCTGGACCTTCAGTACTTTTGAAGCATTGGTTGTGTCCTGCGGAGGTATCTCTTCAAATTCCATGTAGATATATTCCAGAAATCCACTGGATTTTTTCTTTCTCTTGAATCCTCCATAGTGTGTAAGATTTTGCAGGACCAGTTTTGCTCTTGGCATGTCCCAGGCAATGTCACTTCTGAAGGATTCAGGCCCATAACCACCACAGTATTTAGCAGTCTAGCTCCTAGTGAGGTCAGTTGGAGGTATGTACCCATTTGCCTTAGTGCATCTGGGCCAACTGATCTGAGCGCCTTGTCACAGGAAACTGGTGAGTAGTGTTGTTAATGGTAATGGCAAAGAAAAAGAAGAAAGAATATGCCTTTACTTTCCTCTCCTGGACCTGTGATAGGGCTACGCACAGTAGAAATGAAAGGTATAGAAAAAGTCTTTTGATTCACTCAAGCCAGGAAATACAGGTTTTCATGTTGAGGGCATGCCAGTTCATCTGGTGAAGGAGTGGGGGAAGCAGAAATGGGCGCACTTAAACAGAAATTGCAAAGAGTTTGGATAAATGGGCAAGTTTACCTCAAATTCTGTTTTCTTGACCTAGGCCAGGCAGTGTGGCGGTAAAGCAGAACTGTTGCCCCATTCAAGAATAGCTCATTTTGAAATAGCTCACAGACCTTTCTTGCAGGACTTGAGCATCGTGGTGAAATGCAATGCCTTGTAGGTAGCCGAAGTGTGGATGGATGACTACAAGTACACAGCCTATTTTGAATGGAATCTTCCAGTTGAGGTGGCAGTGTTTCTCTGTGTTTCAAATTGGAAACAAAAGTCTAAAAGTGCTCAAATAAGAGCATGCGGTCACACAGAAAGAGGCATAGTGTGGTTATAAGAGTCACTGTGAAAAAAAAAAATTTAATATTGATATGTTAATAATTTTTGATATGGATGGCATCCAAAAGCCATGATGACAGACCTGTTCCTCTTAGGCTCAGACCAGGAGCTGATGCCTAGCTTAAAGAATATAAAATGAAATTGTTTAACATGCATTTTAAATTTTTTAGGGAAAGTAGGGAATATTTTACCTAGAATATTCATAATTTTGCGTGAAAGAGCATGTCTCTGGTGATCTGGGTCTCCCTGGATATCTTTTAAATAATGAAAATGGAACTTTAAATAGAGAATTCAATTACTCTTCATCACATACCAACTGCCTTTTATTAAGTGAGATTTCCTCTCTGCAGCCCAAAGGTCTGCTTTGGTTTTCCTGGAAGAAAGAGGGGAAAGTCTCATAGCATCCTTGGAAGGTTGAAAAATAGTAATATAAGGAAATTAAGAACTTTCCTTTAGTCTAAGTCCTTTAAATTACAGTTTTTTTTTTTTCTCCTTTTGATTAACTTCAGTACTTCTGAACATGGTTTTAACTTAAGGGCCTGAATTTTTCGATGGAATATATGGATTTTTTTCTGCAGAGATTAGCGGCATAATTTGGAAAGCATGCAGGCATGAATCAAGGTAGCGTGTAATACATTGGAAGTCAGGCCACTGTTTGCAAAAGTGAGAACTAATCATCGGAGCTGCAGTGGCTTCTTAATACAGGTAGGCATTTTCTAGAGCCAAGCCTGCACACCTTACTGGAGCTGGGCAGTGGTACTCACCTGTTTGGAGCTGCATGGTAACTTCTGACATGGTGCTACATGGCATGAGGTCGACGAGTCTTTGAAGGACCTTAGATTTGCCTCTGATTTTTGCTGTCATGAATCATTTCTACAAAGGTAACCTGAGATTTCTTTTCTAAACCTGTATTGTATCTTCCACTTCAGGATTTGATGCAGAGCTCTGAATAAACTAGCCTTGCTCTCAGCACAGTTTATAAAACTAGCGGTGAGGAGTTGAAAACAGGATTGTTGTTCCTCACAGTAAATTTCCCGTTTTATTCTGCAGATGAAAAACACCTTGAAAGAAGACATCTGTACTGATCATGGCCCTGTCCCTGGAAAGACGCCAATTATGTATACCTGTCGTGCATACTCACCACAGGTAATGCAGGCAACTGATCAGATCTTCATATATGAGCTGTTGCTAACTGTTCCTTCCAAGCCTCCACAGGGCCATGAAACAGGCACTTCAAAACTATTACCTCTGTGCTATCTAAAGGGGAATATTAACCTTTATTTCCTTAAATTCTGCTCCCCAGTGCAGCTGGAAGTAGAGCAGGTTCCCATGGAGACCTAAGTGCATTAAACTAAGGCTTTTGATATAGCCATGCCCCAAAATTTTGAGGCCTCATGTTGATACTGATTGATCTTGTTGATTAACGGAAGACCAGTGGGATGAATGGGAGAGAAATGGAGCTCTTCCTCACACCTCACTGCCTGTCTTCTCAGTTGGAGGGAATCTAAGGGTTACCATTCAATTGTAAGCATCTTGCTTTTTTTCATTGGAAAGCAGAAAGATCTTGTATAGGGTGAGATTCATCCTGGTTTAATTGCTGAGAGATCAGTGAATGCTGGTGCTGTACAGCTGATACCTCTCAATATCAGTTTTGGAACTGTCTGCTGTCATCTGCTAATGAGATTTCCCTGGTATCTTAATTCACTGACTGTGGTGTCACCTTCCATTTCAGCACATCTTTTATCACAGCACTGGAGAAATGTATATAAAAGTTTTACGTGCCCAACAGTATACAGTTGATAGATGCCAAACAGACCCTGGGAATGTGGACCTGCCAGTTTTACAGCAATGTGACACAACTGTGAATAAAGACCTGAACTTGCACCGGGACTTTAAGCAGGTACAGGGATTTCCATATCCCCACATTTCAATAAGCTTTCTTGTTATAATGAATCCTTAGATGCTTTCCTTGCAAAGCATTTTGCTTCTGAATAATGTTGCCTCAATTTCAAGACTTGCAGGTGCCACTGCAAGAGTTACGGTGCAGCTGACTGAGTCTTCAGAGGTGTGTGATGTTAAGAACAGGGGGATGGTCACACAACTGAAGCTGACAGAGATACCAGATTTTAACCAGTTCTTACTTGTTATCTGAACCATAGCCACTTAATTTGTCCTCCAACTGTCTGTCAGTCTTGGTGGAACCAGCTGCTTTAAGCCTTTTTCTTAGTGGTTTAAGAGTTTTAATTTTTAGCTGGGCTGTCTAAAAGCACTCACTTGCTCAGTTATCACAGTTCAGGTAACAGGCAGGGAATGTGCAAGCCCATGTGCCTCTTGCTTTTGATGGTCTGACTATACGTTGTGAACTCTCTCCGCTGTCCACCGTCTGTCTTCCCAGCCTCTTCATGGAACTTCTTTGGTCTTAGGGAAAAAGAGGGCTGATGCCTCCTCCTGCTCATTCTCTGGTACCATCTTCTGTACCAGCACCTGAGCATGGAAATCCTTGTTGGAGATCAAGCTGGGTTCATCCTTTCAGAGCTCAGGTTACAGCTGGCGATTAGAGCCTTCACACCATGTTCACTTGTCCCCATTTGTGCAGGATTTATGCCAGCTGATGCTGGCATGCGTGAGGTCCCAAGTGATACTTTCATATTCTGTATTCAGTGCCTCTGAATACAGGACGTGATAACACTAGCTTAGTCAGGTAGTCTAAGACAGACACTGCCAGGCTGCTGGAGCAGGATAAACAAGCAACAGCAATAATGATGGAGGTAGAGGTAGGAAAGGAAGCCACGCAGCTTCTCCCCTCTCAAGCAGTTTAAACCTTATTAGCTTTATGTAATTAATAATTAATTAATTTTACATGTAATTCATGGGCGTGCTTACTGTATCTTTCTCTCAGTGGAAAAGTAAGCAGGAGACAAGTCTTGGGAGACAGCGGTAGAGAACAGAGGAGTTGAATCGGTAAAAGACAAAGGTTTCAGTGATGTGCACCAAACAGTATAGACCTACACGGTCTGCAGAACTTCCATTAACATGGGCTTTCCTTTATCTTTAGTCTGGTCTGTAACCACAAAAATTAGAAAAAGTTGCAGGCACGTTTCTGGAAGATTTAGACCCACCTTAAAACTAAACCTTCAGTTCCCCATGTGCATCAAGCATAATCAGCAAAACAACTGGCTGCCTGAAGGGGTTAGTTAAGATCCTCTTTGTTCTGGAGCCCAGCCTCTTATGAAAATCCTAATTTCCAGTGTGATGAGTTGACTTAATCACACCCCGCCTCATTCACAATAGTTGGTACTGAAATACTGACTTAGAGATGAGATGGATGTTCTCTCACCTGTTATTAGCTCTCTTTTTCAAAACAGGGTGCAGTACTAAAATTTACTGAAATGATTTTTTGAACTGTAAAAAAAACCCCGAACACCCCCTAAAAACCAAACATCGCTTCCCCTCTCTCCCAACTCCAACAGACAGACACAAACACAAACATAAAACACAAAATAAACCTCTAAATATATTTTAATATACCTTGGAGAGTTCCATAAGCTGTCATGTGTCACTAGCCCGAGGAAAATGCAACATTTTTCTTTCAGGTCTGAGACCTACTGCTGTTTCTCATTTGTAGACATCAAGAGTATTGCTTCCTGACAGCACTAAATTTATAAGCCCTCAGCTTCTCTATTACCTTTCCTTTTGTAGGGATCAGCCGTAATCAACAGGAGCACTAAAAGATGCCTCGAAATCACAGCAGACAGTTTCATACAGACTTGCAACGTTGACCTGCACAGGACAAAAGTGGAATATCCAACACACAGTGAAGGGAAAGGCAAAAGACCCGTAACAGAAGACACAGCACTCAAAGCATTGGCTAGAGGATATTTTTTCTTGAGAATTGCTATGTACGTAACGCAGCACTGAAAGCAATGATTCCAAGAGTTTGTTTACATGGGATTTTACAATGTAGTAGGAGCTATGAGCTACTCACGCAAAGGTGCAGGTCCATCTCCTCACGTTCTTGGGCCATAAACCGACCTGAGTTCCTTCAGTTAGGAGAGGGATTGTCTTTGCTCTCTTTTATTATCACTGGGGAGAAGCAGTTATGTCTAAAAGTGTTTCAGCCCACCTGAGTTCCTTATATTGTCCTTTGGAAGCGCCTATCTCTGCTCGTTAATGAAACACCAGTGTAAGGTCTCTAACTTTCTAACTTTGTCATTTCGGTTAGATATAAAAACTCAGAAGAAACGAAAGTGGGTCTGACTTCCTTTTGTACACAGAGTTTACCACAGGGTGAACCGGACCATTTTTCTTGCCTCGTATCATATAAATAATGTATAACTTCTTGTCAAGATGTGCTCATGCTAAAGGGTGTAATGACATTCATCGTTGTTCTTCTGTCCCTCTAAATTGCCTAGACATAGTTCAGTTTCTTAGTGAAGTTTATTAGATTCAGCAGTATGCCACACTAAAGCTGGTTTATGTTTACCTACACGATGTTGGTTTGTGCTGGCCAGGTGACAGCATGCATTAAGTCCCCTTGGAAACAGGGGGATTCAAGTCAGTGGTTTCCACAAACTAATAACTAACGCAAGGCCAATGCAATAGCGTGTGTCTGTTGAAACTGAGTAAAGCATGGCATGAGTTGCTACTGGGAGGCAACTATCCAGGTAGACACGATATGAATTATTCTAGAAATAGTGTTAGGTGGAACTGGCTGTCCCACTTCTTTGAGTAACCACTCCTAGGACCTATGCTTATTTGTTAAAGGGAACTCGTGTAAAATAAAATCATTGAAACCATAGTTTTAGCCTGAAGTAATTTTGTTATCAAAAGGGTGCCAAGCATTTTATCTGAATTGAAAGTGCGTTCAGGGTTTGTTTGAATATTTGTTTGAACAAAATCCAATAGGATTTGTTTTTTCCTTTCAAATTTCTCCTTAAACTTGATGTGAAAAATCTGGCCCTGCCCTTCAGGGTTGAAATTGGACAAGTTCTTCTTATAGGACAGTCTTTGGTCCTTAGGGTCTGTATTTTTCTGTTCTGAAAACTGCTTCCTAAAAATGCCACATTTGCACCAGATTGAATTCATACTGCTAAAATTGACTTTTATTCCCATGTCCTGGGTCAAAGCCAAAAACACCAAAGAGAGAGGAATGTGTGCCCTGATGGTTTTCTCCATCTTCAACAGTGTGTCTCACCAAAGTCAAAGGATTAGCATTTTGGCAAGCACGGTGAAGACAGTGGGAATTTTGCCAGTACAACAGAAATGAGAATCTGGCCTACTGGTGATGATGAGTAAAAAGTGTTCACATAATAATTTCTCCATCTTAATATGCCACTTCAATAGAATAATAATGTAGTGGACATTAGGACAATTTTGTTTTGAACTTAGAGTTTGGGAGAACATAAAAATGCTCCAGAAAGTCTAGATTTTCTGGTTCTTACATTGAAAGATTACATTACATTACTCTGGTTATACACCGGAGTCAGAACTGCAACAAAATGCTTCACAAAATTTGATTTATCTGAAGTATGAGTTGTTTTAATTTCCTGAATCCTCTCCACAAATGTTCCTTTTGACTAATTTTGTAATGAGGAAAGATAGTAACCATAAGAGAAAAACTCAATTTTCAGACTTGTGCTTTCTGGTGGTGCTTGGTGAGACGTAAACAGCAACTTAAGGTTTTTGGTGCTACAGTTGTAATATAATGCTCTTGCTAGTGATACTTTTGCACTTGCAAACTCATTGCATGATGAAGCAACTGATGCATGATTCCTCAGCCAGTCTGCAGTAGAGGTAGGGCTCTACTGACACGGTGTGTTACAAGAAGGCGGTTATGACTGTGACACAGCATAAAGAGTGGGATCTGAAAACCAGTCTGTAGCTGAACTTTCAGAAATGCAGAAAATCACCTCAGCTCCTGCAAAATGACACGGGAGTACTGCAGTGCCATGAGCTGAAAACAGGTAATAAATAATAAGATAACAGGCAGGAGTTTTTAATGGATGTAGCTCTGCAAAGGAATGGGACAGCTTAATTCAGAGCAAATATAAACAAGATGACCAAAGAGCATACTACTGTGCAGGTAGGCCCTACTGGCCACTGCAGAACAGTAAAGCTTTCCTCCTTGGTTTTGTTCTCAAGCAAGTTTGGCTTTACTGCATGTGCAACAGGAATCCACCTTGGGAGGAAGAATTAGAAGAGGAAAAAAAGGATTTTTTCTTCAGTGTCTGGTGGAATGGGGAGAAGTCTGGAGACAGGAACTTTTTAAAGGACTATTAATTCTCAATCTCTTTAAGTGGAAACTATGTCAGGAACAGACAGAATCATTTAATCCATCACTGGGGGATTTGTTTAGTTCTGACCAAACCATGTGTGGTGGAACTGTCATAATCAATAATAAGATAACAATAACCCCCACCACTTTCACTTCTATTTTTTTGCTTGGCTTTCCCCATCTAAATTTACTTCCTCATTTTCCCACCTCTTTGTGAAATTAGCCCTTTTGAAGCATTAAGTGTATGTGTTATCAGTGGGATACAGAGCTCTGCTTGCATTGAGAGCAATCAGTAAGGATCAGTGGGCAAACTTTAACTAAATTATTTAAATTTTATCTGTCATGTCAAAACCAAGAGTAGATAGTTAGGCACAGAAAAGTTTGCAAGAAAAATTATAATTTTCAGAAAGTTAGATGATTCGCTGCTGGTTTCACCTGTTTGCCATGATGCCTGTCCTTGTCACAGTGAAATTTTTCCATTCCCACAGAAAACAAAAGTAGCTCCTTTTGTTCTCTGGTTTGATTCGATATTTCTGGGCTTTATTCACCCTAATTAAGGTTCTATATGCCTGTTTTCCTGCAGGCATCTTCCAACACAATGCATTTTCGTGTTTTTTTTCTGCTACGTGACCTATGAATGCATGTTTTTTTTTTAAATTTTCAGCAGACTGAGAGCCTTTTTACCTTCTGCTGAGAGATCCAGGTGAGGTGAGGACATCCATCAGTTTGACAATTAATTGCTGTCAGTGAGAGGACCAAATGGTAGAGCTGCTCACAGTCAACCACCCAAAACCCCTCAATAAACCATGCAAGCCTGAAGACTGCCAGTGAGATAGAGGGTCCATCAGTCACACAGGGTAGATCAGGGACATATCCCGTTCCTCCTGCCTGGAAAGTATGGCACTGGGGATGTGCATAAAGCTTCATGCTTGAAACCATGCACTAATGGCACTTCAGTATTCTGCTCAACTCCCTGGAGCAAATGTGATTTCAGCAATTGTTTTATGCTTCCCCAGCTTTGGTAAAGTCTGTCTACTCAGATGTGGTCGTTATCATAGTCATGTTTGTAATCGCAGATTAGTTTTCAGGCTGCTTTTGCCGATTTCTGGGAGACTCGCTGTTACTTCAGAGCATGTTTTTCCATCTGTTCAGTGTGAATTTACTTGCAGTCCCTAGTCCTTCCAACTTCCCCTCCCAGACAAAGCAAAATGGTACCTTACAGTCTGTGTGTTTGCCTGCAAAACTCCCCAGAAATGTGCCATCTGTTGCTCAGTGTCCAAATCAACAATGATAATAGCAGCAGCTTTGAAGCAAAACCGCGCTTACCTGAGCCCTGCTGGGGTGGATGCACAGAGTTCCGAATTCAGTATCACGGTAGCTGTTTGCTTTTAATGCCATGTGTATTCCTGCTACAGTGGTTCACAGGAGATTTGCAAATGTAGGTCAGTTTTGTGTGGATTATTTAATGGAAATTCTCACCGTAAATGTGATTTACGCAAGTGCCAGCATTCAAATCTAGGAACTGCCTGGTGTGATGGCACATATCCCCAAACTACTACTTTTTTGGGAAGAGGAGTTTGATAAAAGGCAAATACTTGTCTTACACAGAAAACTTTCAAAAAGCATTGTCAATTCACCGTATTTCAAGGGAAAGAGATGTAGCATTAGAGCTCTACACCGACAGCCACATCCAAAAAAAGACTGACAAATATGTACAAACCTATGACGCAAGGAAACGCTGCGTGATAGCTGTCACACCAAAGGGTTGTCCAAGTTTGCTTCTGAGTCTCCTTTACACTTTGAATTTCTGTACGTCTGCTGTCTTTTATTGTTGGATGCGCGCAGATGCCATTAGCCTGGATGAGCTGAGGCGGGCTCATTCTTTACCCCTACTGTAAATGGTCCCTGATGTGTTCAGCTCACTCTGCACCGAATGCCATGTTTCTCGGACTGCCATGCTTCTGGCATGCAAGTCAGTTGATTTAAGTAATAGCATACTGTGCTGCAATCTGCTGTATAATTACACACTTAATTAGAGTCACAGTTTGTTACCTATGTCATGCTGTGGCAGGGCTTGTTGCTCTTTAGGAGGCAAAAAAGTTCTTCTGGTTGTAACTTAGAAAAGCATCATGAGGGTTGATTCGCTTCCTGAACGTGTGAGTTCCTTTTAGAAGAACCTGCAGAACTGATTAAAACTCAGGTAGGTAATCACTGTTTGTTAAGCGTCTGCGGTTCACACTCCCCAGTTAAAAGTATGCCTTTGGGTTTGCAAGGAAAAAGCCCTCAGAACAAGATGATGATGGCACGCGCGCTTACTGCTTTGGGATATGCAAAGACAGGAAATTTCAGTATGCGAGTTCTGGGGTAGCTGCCTGGTTGGGAGACCTTGCGCTACACAGAGACAGCTTACATCTCTGCACTCAAGGGATGAACTGTCTCCTACTTCACTTGGGCAAATATGCTGTTACTTGCTATTCTACAGTACACCTCACTTCAAAATATCTTCATTATGTACCTTAAACCTGCACTGTGTGTGTGATGGGTACTGCTTGTGCGCGTAGGCAAAAATGTAATAGCCTTAATTTAACATTGTTCTAAAACAATAGTATGTTTTGGAATGAAAGTATCAGTTACTAAAACGTTAAAATGATTTTCACTGCTGCTTACTGGATGGTCTTTAAAGCCTATGAAGGGAATGCAAAAGAAGGCAGGGCTTTCTAGTACAAGAAAACAAGAGTTGCCGTAGTTCATTACCTCGTGCGGGCAGCTACAGGTAGAAGTTTAAGGAAATAAAAGCAATACGAGTGTTCATTGCCATTATTTGTCTGATAATGTTGGAGAAAAGGCAAACTATTAGTTTTGCAATTTGACAGTTCCCCGATGCTTGAAATTCAAGTAAGTTTATGTTCACATGCAGTAAGGAAGCTGGTGATTGTGTGACAAATATGAAAATACATGATTATCTAGAGAAAATGAGTCACCAAATCAAGCTATTTGCTTGGAATCGAGATCCATCCACATAAAAAATCAGCATAGCATTTTTGGATAAGTGATACAATTAGCAGACATGATTCAGAGACTGCAAATTGGCAGACTTGCTGAGGGAGGAGCGGCTTGGCCCAGCCCTGCTGTGACAAACTCAAACTATCATCATCAGACAAGTGTGTTGCAATGAGTTGCAATGGGATTGTGAAGGTAATCAATATGAATTTTATTTGCTCTGGTGAAGGACTGCAAAGATCCAAGGGAACTGGCAGTTAACTGAACAGCAACAGTTCCATCCTTCCCACCTGGTGATCGGGAAGATGCTGAATTGTAATTATTCTGAAAGTTGGATGGTTTGATCTATTATGATGGACTTGAAGAGAAGTAACTGCTTAGTTTGCTGTGTTTTACACCTTGCAGCCTTGAAGGCTTCCCCTTCATTATCCCGGCTCCGTAATGCTGAGATGCTGAGGTGTGACTGTCATGCTTTTTTCCAATTCATCTGCAAGTCCCAAGAGCTCAGTACACTATCAAAAGGGCGCATAAGGTGAACAGAAAGGAGTCCAGCTTAACATTTCTTAAAGAGAGAAGGCATTGTGCAGGGGCGAAGCATTGGTTTGAAGTGGCTTCTTTGGCTACACAGCAACACATGTATGTCATGAAGGAAAAGAAGCCAGTCCACATTCATGGTTTGCCTTTGCCTTCCATTGTCCCCAGCATCCTGCCCTCCAGGCCTCAGGAGATAATGTCCTACAGTTCCATCACTGTACTTAATACTCCAGCCAGGGTAGTTGAGAGTCTTGTGAGCAAATCTCTAGTGGGAGGTGACCCTGCCTATGACAGGGGGGTTGGAACTAGGTGATCTTCAAGGTCCCTTCCAACCTAAACCATTCTATGATTCTATGATACAGGGTACAAACCAACATCCACCTTCTATTCTCTATTGGTCCTTCATAGAGAAATCCTTACATATTTCTCTTTGAAACAAGATGAACAAAAGGGAATAAAAATTTTCTTTTTTCATATTGTTCTTCTGCTTCCTTCCTATACAGAAACTGTAAAAGTGTCCGACTGCTTGAAGTTTCCACAGATGGGGTGTTTCCCAAAGCATGACACTATAATGAGCAGCGTTTCAAGGAACACGTCAAATTCTCCAGAGTTTTAAACATATCAGAAACATAAGCATGTTTCGCGCTGTAAGGGAAGAATCTTTCACAACATCTTGCTGGTGCAAATATGGCAGATTGCATTTGTACAGACCCTGCTATGATACTGTGAAGATGAGTATTGCATGTTTCACTAAGAAACATCAATATTTAAGAGTGTATGTTGTTAACTGTGCTGCTGCTTAAGGTGAGTGTGTCAGGAGAGGATGTTCTGCAGCTTTTCAGTAAGTCTTACTGGAGGAACGAGCAAAACTGGAGACAATAGAAGGGGGAGGGATCTCAGCTGACAGACAAGAGTCTGTGGCAAACCATCTCTTAAATGAAGCAGCAGTGGGTGCCATCAGTTATGGGGAATGGCCCTATCTGGTTACAGTCTTGGGTTATGAGACTTCACTAAGCGCAGAAACACATGAGGCAAGGTGGCACTGAAAGCAGAAATACGAAAGGATTGCCATAGAAAAGGCAGAATCTGCTAGTAGAAGCCTGTTTAACTGATGCTGACCCTTGATTGTGTGATGTTTATTCTGAGAGTCTAGGTACACCTTGTCTTGGTGCTGCTGGTACCACTTGCCTAACGGACAGTAATTATTTAATGCTGCAGTCAGGTCATGGTCTGCTCTGGCCGTGGGATTGCTCTGCTGGTCTCACAGGGGAGTGTGCTCTGGCATAGAACAGAGCCAAGTTACCAAGAAAGTGCTACACACATCACTTTCAGACAAGTAGAACGTGTTCCCTGGATGCCAAGCTTGGGGTGGAAAAATATACCGTGGAAAGAACCTTCTTGATATGGACTTTGGCTTGTGTTGTATCATCCCAGCAATGGGGCTGACTGATGCCTGTGCAGACAGCCTACTTCATGCTGTGTAGGCATTAGTTAGCATGCGCCTTCGTTTTGAGGGTGCTGATTTCGGACAGCCCATCACAAATGAGTACACCTGCTCCCAGATTGAAACACTCACCTTCCTTTCCTGCCTTCAAAAAAAAGTAACAGTGAAAAGTTTCACAAAAATCTGTATGTGTGCACGTGAATGCAGAGAATGGTACCCATTCCTCACAGGTTGTTTTTTTTCCTCTTTGGGAAAACACAAATTATTTTGAAAGAAATCAAATATTGTTTATTTAAAATATAAATATAGCTGCAGAAGAGAAACCATTCTTCAGTCAGTCCATGCAATTTTGTCTCTGATGGAGAGAGAGTTCACAAAGTCAGGCTGTATGTGCTTTTGCTCCTCAGTGTCCACTCATCCTGCAGCAGATAGAACCGAGAGGAACAAACGTCTGACAGTTAAGAGACTTCAAGTTTTGTGAAAACAGACAGTCAGGTAGAGAACAAGGGAGAGATGTGACTCAAATGAAGGTTTCGCCTACCAGAAGCAACACAAAGGAGAGAACATGCACAAGCTACATCACCACAAGAAAAACTTGGGTCTAGTTTACACCTCTCAAGTGATAAAAAGTCATTGTACTGTTACTTTCAAATCCATAGGAAACCAGTGTTTCTGCACTCTAATATTAACGGACATTGGTTATTTTTATTTTGACACTCTTCTGTATTTTAACTCAGATGTCTTTTTATTTATTTATACATCAGTATGCTGGAATAGGTTGAAATCCGTATCCATGTTAAGATTTCTCAGGCTTTTTATGCTTTAGTTGTGGGACTTTATTACTCAGTGATGGACCTCTTTCAACTGAGGTTCCTCTCTGTTCATATGCTTTTAATTAAATCCTGGATAACACCATTCTTTTAGAAACCAATAGGAAGAATATTGAGGGAGAAAATTAGAAAATAATATTCAAAACCAGTGAAAACAAGAAATATTGTCAGAGAGATGTACTGGATAAACCGAAGGAGATTCGCTGCCCTCTGTGCAATATTTAGGGTGCTCCGAATTAATTGTAGCTGCCTTAGACACAACTGGTCGTGGGCGGAAAACGGTAAGAAACTTTACGGGAGCCTTGCAAGGTAAAAATGACAAAAAGAACCATTACGACCTTGGTATGTAAAGACTTTCCGTGAAAGAAGATTTTTAGAAATATTGTTATTAATTAAAAATATTTACTCTAAATTTAACATAAACTAAAATAAAACTATTTAAGAAAAGGTTCAAATTAAAACTGAAACATTTTGTTCTAATAAGTGAGATCAGATGTTTTCAGTTTGTTGGAATTCTCTTCTGTTTTTCTCCCCCCAAAAAGACAACAAAAAATGGCTGACTGTAAGAAGACTTATTTCTGTATAATTTCAGATCAGAAGGTTTTGTTTACAAAAGCCCCACAATGCCAACATCTTTGGCAAAGTTTTTCCAGCCAGCTCTAGCGCAAAATAGAATATTACCTTGGCGAATATTACTGAAGCTTGCTTAAGTGTGGTACAGTAAATAGCAGTCTACAATTTGTATGATGCCTCTATTTTCCAGGTATTTATTGTCATTCATCCCTTATAAACTCTTGCTAGAATTCCAGTTCTGCTGCCTTGAGTAAGATTAATCCAACAAACAACATTATCTTCTGTGATAAATTACTAGTTGGTTCAATACTATGTATGATAGCATATCTTATCCTACTATACAGACAAAAGTATAACATTAGAGTTTTTAACACAAATCTGTTCCTAATGAGGTTTTTACTCATTAATTGCACCAATCTCTATGGCAGCACTGAGCCATATAGTCAAATATTTTAGCTACTGGCTTCAGCAACCAGCGTCTAGAGAAATACCTTTAAGATTAATTTTATCAAGTGGATTGCTTATCTCTCTCTTAATCCTTTAGTTCTTTACCCCATTCTCTTTTCCATATAATTATTCGAGAAGTCTTAGATACACTAAAAAGGAAATCATTGTGTGAGGATGTAAAAAGCTGTTTCTAGCTGCTGAAGATGACATAAGCTTTAATTTTCTGTTGCTATTATATGAAAATGGAAAAAATACATATAAATGGGAAAATTATATAGAAAAATGTAGCTATATAAAAATGGAAAATAGAGTTTGGAGGGCTGCAATAACTTTTATTCAGTTTGAAAACACTGACAATTATTATTAGACTAGGATGGGATGGTGTGAAAATCCAACCACGTACAAAATGTGTATTTTTCTGGCTACTCAGGCAACAAGGTAATGAAAGTTCTGACATGCTTATTCACTGTAACAGAGATGATATTAGACTAATAACATTTTTTGATGCCATCTATTGATCATGTTTTGTGAAGGAAAATTCTTTTGACTTGCTAGAGCAATAAAGTATGCATGAGCATGAATGATATGGTGGTGTAAGTACAAACAAAGTTATATAGACCAAACAGAATATATTGCAAGAATATACCCCAAGGTGGGCGTACTCTACGTGACTCTACATAGGTTGTTAAGGAATAGAACAATTAAATGACACGTTAATAAAGGGGGTACGAGTCCAGCTGACTGATAATTTGACGATTTGTTGATTATCCTGTTTTTTTCAAGTCAGGATTTTGTGTGTAAAAGAACATAGTTATGTGCTCTTTTATGCATTTAAACGTTGACTTCTAATGTTGATTATAGTTATCATGACTCTGGCTCAGGACAACGTAAACATATTTCCTAACAGTAACCACTGTGTCTAGAGGCATAAACTAAAGGAAAGAAATAGAAACTTTCCTTTTCTTTGTTTAATGTTTAATTATAGAGTCTATTTTCTCAGTGAGTGTCTTGACAAAGCCCTTTTCTTCCTGATTATTTTCAGGAAGGACATATGAATTTAATTAGCATTGAAACCTTTAAATGTGTATCACAGTAGGCTGGAACAGTTCATGGGTCCAGAAGCAACTGGAAAGAATGATGGAGCATAGATACCTGCACTAACCTGCACGTGGATTGCATCTGTAAGTCTTGTTTCCTGAAGAAATTACTCCCCCCCCAAAAAAAGCTATATTTTTGGTGCATTTTCTTTCTTTTGTTGCAAAGTATTTCTTTAATTTCCCATGCAAATTTGTGTCCAGCACTTCCACTTTTAGACAACTCTTCAAACTTACATTTATATTTCAGCAATGTGGATTTAATTGAACAAAAATAAAAATACTTCTAAACAGACTTTTCAGTTCAGTCTGCCCCCAGACGGGGGGGCAGACTATTAGGGAAGTCAATGCATGTTGGACCAGCTCTCTTGATTTTATTAGGAATCACGTGATAGTTGCTGTTCTTCCCAGCTCTGTGGCTAGTACCAGACCTTGCAATAAAATTATAACCCTTTGTTCAAGTAAAGAAGTGAGGCAAAATGCTGGAAAGGATGAAGTGGGTGTGAATTAAAGGTTCAGAAACCAGAATGAAAATTTTTGAAACTCAAGTTTTAACTGAGAAGATAATGAACATTGGGTGCCTACTCAGTTGGTGATATCTATTC
The DNA here is from genome assembly GCA_013398815.1 of Ibidorhyncha struthersii. Lineage (NCBI taxonomy): Eukaryota > Metazoa > Chordata > Aves > Charadriiformes > Charadriidae > Ibidorhyncha > Ibidorhyncha struthersii. Next base: position 2,826 of record VZSZ01002582.1, on the reverse strand, counting down.
CACCCCGATCCCAGGCCAACCAAAGCCGAGGAGCTTGATCTTCCTTGCCTAGGATTGGCCATGTCCGTCTGATGAAAACCTTGTGCAACATGTCCCTGACGTAATTAAGTTCTGATAATTTATTTGGGTTGGTTTTTTTTTTCCCACATCAATACACACAAAATAATGTAAGCATTCTGTTGCAGCGCTGCCAAAATACCGGTTATCATGGGGTGTGTTGTACGCCTGTGAAGGTGATATGAAATATATATAGGTTTGTGCTGTGCTGTGAGTCCTTCTGGGAAAGGATGTACCTTGAAGTGGTGACGTATCCACAGTGCCAAGAAGGAGTGAGTCTGGCACCCCAGAATTGTTCCTGGATTTCTGTTTGGAAAGAGATAACCGGTTCACTCCAAAAGGAAGGCTGCGAGCATGGACAATCAGGAGTGAAGACCCTGTAGGTGAATGAAGAGGGAAAGCCAGCTGACACTGTGTACCTGTTAGAGGTCTGTCCATTCCCTGGCATCTCTTGGGTGGTGGACCTCAATATACAATGGACATACCACACTGCAATTCTTATTTTATGAATGTGATGGCAGAGTTCAGCATTTGTCTGTAAAAGCATCATTTATTTTTTTCACTTGGGCTTGCAAAAATGACCTCATATATACCTCCTGCATCACTCCATACAGAACGCTGAATATTACAAGGTTTCATACAAAGGTGTGTATTTAAGTATTTGCTATGTTTTTAACAATTGATGCACTTCATAACCTGGCTCATTCTCATTCAGTATTTACTACTCAGCAGCAAGCTTCAGACCCTCAAAGTTTACCATTGTACAGATCACCCCATCTTATGTCCCCATGTATAAAACAAGAAGAGGAGCAGTGCTGAAACCTCACAGCAGTGTTGCAAAGAAAAAATATCTGAGCAGCTCATGAGGGATAAGAGGGAAAAGCCCAAAAGCCTGCCTTAGGTGGGTCTGCTGACTTTCTTCTGGCTTGAGTCACGAAGCCCCAACGTACAAGTTCAAACCTGTGAAGAGGAAAGAGGCTGCTTTGTTGCATTGTGGATGGGAAGATAGCTTGAGCCAGGCCTCCGACCAAAGCAGGCATCTCAAGCCATCTCTGGCAAAGGTGTAATGCCACAACCCTTCATCTTCTGCCAGTATGCTAACCGTGACTAGTTTGCAGATCACAAAAGGTGCTGATTAATTGTGCCTGTCGTGGGGCGGGAAAGAGGCAGTGACACCTCTCCAATGTGTATGAAGAATGGCTGTAGCTCTGGAGAGGAAGAAGTGTTTCTGTGATTTTATGCACCTTTCGTTTGTAAAACTTACTGGACATTTGTTGGACCTTTGGACAGTTACTCTCATGCCTCATACAATTATTCCTGATGCAGTTAAACCGTTCAGTTCAGACAGTTGAAGAAATAAGGGCTATTTAGTCAGACCTGTTAAAATTATTCCAGGAAACCAAGGTAAAATTTTAATACTGTAATTGCTAGTTAAAATGCAATGCTTAATCACTGGAGTCCAGGGCATGTTTCATTCACCTTGCCAGGAGGTTAAGTACAGTGTTTGATATTCCCTGTTCTATAGCACTGCCACTAGTTTTAATGAGATTTACCTGCTTTCATTAAAAGCACAGACACTTAATCCTTAAATCCTTTCAGAGCTTTAAATACCTGCTTGTAGCTATTTATCAGTTTCTTTTAGCAACTGCTCCTTTCATCTCTGTCTCTGACTTGTCTACCCAGACAGACCGTCCCAAGTTATCCTTCATGCTGCTCTAGGATGCCTGCTGATACAGAAAAACGCCTTGTTTCTTTTGTTGTTCTTGATCTCTGTAAGTGCTTTGATGTTGCTGTTATCATGCAATGGACCATGGCCTGTTCCTGCATTGTTCTGTGATAGTATCCCCAGTAGCTTTCAAAAGGCCTCAGTGCCCTGACTGTTCAAACCATCCTGGTCTTGTAATGCACTTGGTGGCATCTAAAGAGCAGCCTATCAGGCCCAGTCAGCATGGGTTTATGAAAGGCAGGTCCTGTCTGACTAACCTGATCTCCTTCTATGACAAGGTGACCCGTTTAGTGGATGAGGGAACGGCTGTGGATGTTGTTTACCTGGACTTTAGTAAAGCTTTTGACACTGTTTCCCACAGCATTCTCCTGGAGAAACTGGCTGCTCATGGCTTGGGGGGGTGTACTCTCCTCTGGTTAAAAAAGTGTCTGGAAGGCTGGGCCCAAAGAGTGGTGGTGAATGGAGTTAAATTCAGTTGGTGGCTGGTCACAAGTGGTGTTTCCCAAGGCTCAGTATTGGGATCTGTTCTCTTTAATATCTTTAGCAATGACCTGGATGAGGGGATTGAGTGCACCCTTAGTAGGTTTGCAGACAACACCAAGTTGGGTAGCAGTGTTGGTCTGTTTGAGGGTAGGATGGCCCTACAGAGGGATCTGGACAGGCCGGATTGATGGGCTGAGGCCAATGGTATGAGGTTCAACAAGGCCAAGTGCCGGGTCCCGCACTTGGGTCACAACAACCCCATGCAGCGCTACAGGCTTGGGGTGGAATGGCTGGAAAGTTGCCTGGCAGAAAAAGACCTGGAGGTGTGGGTCAACAGCCGCCTGAATATGAGCCAACAGTGTGCCCAGGTGGCCAAGAAGGCCAATAACATCCTGGCTTGTATTAGAAATAATGTGGCCAGCAGGACTAGGGAAGTGATTGTACCTCTGTACTCAGCACTAGTGAGGCCACATCTCGAATACTGTGTTCAGTTTTGGGCCCCTCAGTACTAGAAAGACATTGAGATTCTGGAGAGTGTCCAGAGAAGGGCAACAAAGCTG
>VZSZ01002580.1:14548-52470 GCA_013398815.1 Ibidorhyncha struthersii | reverse complement strand
CTGAACTCTATCTTCTCATGATCGCTACAGCCCAGTCTCCCATGGTATGGAAATTAACCTATCATAAGAAAAGCCATCTGAGGTGAGCTATTTATTTCCCCCAGTAATTCCAAAACGGTTTTGTTTGTTTTGCCATATTTTGTTTTCCTCAAATAAGTGTTGGAAAGGGCAGCCTGTCTGTAAAAATGTCTGTGGGACTGGGGCATTATGGGGGAGTGATAGGGAAGGAGATGACTTAGATGAGTCTGCAGAAGGAATGAAAGATGCTCAGTGAACTGTGACTGCCCTGGAGTCATCTACTTGATCACTTGCCCACATATCAGTTGTTACAGTTGATGCATTTAAAAAGTTCATTCTCCTTCTAGAGGTAGATTGTGCAAAAGGCTGTGTGCTAAGTTGTCCAAAGTAACAAATGCCAGCTTACAATTTCAATGCTGGTTCAGCCTGCTACATAAAATTTTTTATCAGATCGGCAAAAGACTGAGATGAAAAAACCATATACATGCAAAATATATTGCTCAGATTGAAAGAATTGCAATAAACTGACTTGCAGGCTCCTTGTCATAACACCATACAGTACTGGAAGAACCTGAGATGTTCATGAGAGTGGAATGTCACTCTTTAGGTAGTGTTGATTGGAAAGTCTCCAAAGGGGTGTTGATGTGGTAATTTCATTTCTACTTTTTCTAGACCACCACTTATCCAGGCTTACCTGTATTTGACCTTTGCTCTCCATATCCTATCAGGCATCCTGCATGGACTAGGCTGGAAAATATTTGATGAGACTTAGCTTATTTCTACATAATGCCACCTGTTAGAACTTGGTTCCAATTATTACTACCTTCCTAAACTGTTTTCTTTTTTACCTTATTTTTCCACTTTTCTATCATTCTAATCCTGTCTTCTGGCTAGCAAAATCCTGGCTCAGCTTGCCAAGAAAACTCTACTTTTTGCAACATTATCAAGAACTACTTTGTCTTAAGCACTCTGATCCTACCACACGTTTGACAGGTCTCAGAGTAGCTGACGAGACCATCCACAAGGCCCTCGATATGATCATGAAACAGATCCCAATGGCTGGTCATAGTTTTCAATAGAAATGACTAATCCAGAAGGGACAGCCAAATCATCAAGCTTTCTGCCATGGTATCACATACAATGCCATCTGATTCCTTAAGGCTCTCAGATTCACAGGCTCACTGCATTGGCAGGATGCCTGTGTTTCCTACTTGGACAGGTTCCTGGTACTTCTCTCTTGTTCTTCAGAGGCTGCCCAGATGGTAAATGACCATATTGCCCATTTCCTCAGGCTGGTTGGCTCTGGATTTTCCAGCTGCCTTGACTTCCTGGACACTTACCTTTCTGGGTTACTGTGCTTCCACAGAGACCACCTGTTTGAAGACCCAGCATTCCAGCTGTCCTCCTCACAAGCCAGACTAGAAATTAAAAGGCACAAGAGGAAACAGGACAACCATTTAGTTGGTGCCCCAGCCAATAGGGAGATAGATGACTGGCCCATTGTCGTGGTTTGGGCTGCACTGGCCACTGAGGAGAACGACAGATGCTCTCCCCTACCTCTCTCTCCAAGGAGAGGAGGGAGAGAGACAAAGAGATTTATGAGTTCAGCAGGAATTAAACTACTTTAATTAAATATTAATAAAGAAATAATAAAAAGGATATAATGAAATATATACAAAACTGTATCAAGCTCCCAGAATGATGATCACATCACCAACAAGCACTGGAAAAGTCCCAGACTGCACTCAGTGGCAGACGGGAACTGGATTCCGGATCGGGATTCAAGAATGCAGGGATCAGGATCAAAGGCAGATGAACAAATAGAGTGCTCTNGCTCTCCCCTACCTCTCTCTCCAAGGAGAGGAGGGAGAGAGACAAAGAGATTTATGAGTTCAGCAGGAATTAAACTACTTTAATTAAATATTAATAAAGAAATAATAAAAAGGATATAATGAAATATATACAAAACTGTATCAAGCTCCCAGAATGATGATCACATCACCAACAAGCACTGGAAAAGTCCCAGACTGCACTCAGTGGCAGACGGGAACTGGATTCCGGATCGGGATTCAAGAATGCAGGGATCAGGATCAAAGGCAGATGAACAAATAGAGTGCTCTTCGGATGCTGGCCATTGAAGAAAGAGGCTGACCCTTTGATCCCTTAGCTTTTATACTGAGCGTGAGGCAGATGGGATGGAATACCCTGTTGGTCAGTTTTGGGTCACCTGTCCTGTCTGCTGCTCCGTGCAGGTGGGACCCCTCTACGCTTTTTCCCTTCTGACCCTCCAACGGGGCAAGTAACAAAGTTTGCTGCCCTTGGCTGTTATAGCAATAAGGATAAGCAAGAGCCTCTCTGCATACCATGCCTGGGCATCAATTATAAACAGTGGTCTTATCACTCTGAGAGCAAACATTGTCTGCACAATATGCCGTTAATTTCAGTCGTTAGAAGAGGATTAGTTAAAAGGTAGTTCCTGAACAGAAAATTGGTTCTGTTTTACCACAAAACAGGACACCCATAAATGGGAACATTTTCAAAGGTTTTCATTCCTTGCCCACTATTACATTAGGTTTTGTACACATGATGAGATGAGATATCCTCTGATCAGATCTCTGATGAGACTGATATTCTGTTTACCAGCCTGGTAACAATGCACTTGTACTCAGGTCATCCACAGAGATAGCCTTCTATATAAAGGAGAAGGAATCTGATGCAAAAGTGTCACACACTTACAGCAAGAAAAAACATGTTAGAAAGGATCTTGGTTGAGGCTGCACAGCAATGTGATGCATTGTGGCATTCCTTTGCTTTTACATGCTGAAGTCTGCACTATTCATAATTTTTTTACTTAAATTTAAATTAACATATAACAAGAAAAAAATGCTTGCAATATACTAGTTATTTACAAAATTAAAGTGAATTTCCTCCTCCTCTGCATGTGCTACTTGCAATTTTGAAAATTTTAGCTCAGCCATGCACATTTTTGACAGCTGTTCTAATGGAATAACTAAGGGAGTAGATTATTATTATCCTCTGTATGGCCCTATATTGATCAGCTATGGGACAGCTGACAGCCAGGTTTCACAAATATTGGCTGATAGACAGAGAAAAGAATGACTGCAGTCTATGGACTCCGCTTTGGTTTGATGCCAGGTTTGATCCTTCTGGCACACTTTTTAGTTCTGGTCCTCTTTTTTTCTTTTCTCCTCCAAGGTCTGTCAGCTCATCTCACCGTTGCATGAGCATGCTCTCGCAGGTTTCTCATCACAATCCAAGTACCTTTGCCCAGAAAATTCTATTTCAGCTGGTTTAGGCTCCCACTGCAGTCCCAGCCTGCCCTCCCCTCCACTCTTACAGTCCCTCCCACCATTCCACTTACAATCAGCATTTTATTCAGTGTCTTTGGTCAATCGTTTCAAGTTTGTTGCTACAACCTCTCTTGCATTCCACATTGCTTTCTTTCTGCTGAAATTTGCTTCACCTGGTTCTAATCAATAGTTTTTATCACACTTCTTCCCCAGTTCCTTGGCTTAGTCTATTTCTCCAGGTATTCTTTTTCTCCACATGCTTTAACTCTTCATCAAATTTATGTGTCATCTCTGTCTTCCTGTCCCGTTTCATTAGTCCCTTCTCCCATATTCTAGCCAGTCCTAGCCATCCCAGGGCCCAGCACTAACCTCATTAGCCAGCTGCTGTCTGTCTCTGGGCTTCTGATTCCAACCCACACTCCCTCTCCAGTTGCATTTCTATTCATTTTGCCTTTTTCTAGCTTCCAGTTCTTCAGATTGACAAGGCACAGATATAAGAAAGCCCAACAACAGCTGTCTTTCTCTAACGCATCATTCCCCATATTCCTTTGGTCTTCTGACTCAAGAAGTAGCCCTTAAAGCCTCAGTGTGCTGTGTTCTGCTACCAGTTCCTGAAACCAATGGCAAGTATTTGCAAACGATTCTGACAGCATATCAAAGGAGTCATTTGCAGACCTGGAGGTCTTAGATTGTGCAAGACTACAGTAAATTTTCTGCTATAAACTCTCAAAACTATAGTTTTCTGAACTAAGCTTGGCCTACACTGTAGATCTCAAGGAAACCTTCAAAACAGGGCTACTTAGAGTCGTGATAGATATTGTCCGAAACAATTGCCTGTCTCATATTGTCGGTCCGTTGCATTTTCTAAAAATCTGTTCTGCATAGCTGTGTATAGTTATTAGGATGGAAGGCAGCATAGAGGAATCAGAGAGATAAAACCAGAATATAAACAAGGTTTAATGTTTACATAGTTAAATCTTTTCCTCAGTTGAAAAAATTAAGTAAACTATGGCGAAAGGATCCTTACAGCAAACACAAGACCATATTCTGCATCCAATATTTCTTGCAGAAGCAGTTAAAGTCTGATGCTGAAGAAATGGCATTTTTTCCCATCCAATTTCTATGCAATTAGGGTTCCTGTCACACTTCCTCGGAGAAAGCACCAATATATTCACATGGTTAACTACACTGTTTTTTGTTGTGAGAATGACATAAGGCTGTATTAGGTGTATGAAGGTGGATTTACACTTATTTGGATTGTATCTGTTTTTCTTATATGCTACTTGTAGTAGTATCTGCATTCAAATCATCTACTTAGAAGTGCTGAATTAATTAAAACACAAGAAAAAGCACCCTCCAAAACCCCCTTGGCACTTGTGCAATGTTACAACGTTTCAATTAATTTTGTTTGTAAGTATTGGTAGTCAGGTGTCTTATGGTTCCAGTGTTGTTTGTTCAAATACTTGTCACATACACTGGAGTTGTCTAACTGATTTCAGAACATTTCTTCCAGATTTCACAAATACGATGTGTGTGAAAGTGCAATTTGCAAATGAATTTATGTGTGTGTGTATACATATATGTATGAATTTCATAAAAGTTTCTCCTCATGTCTCTTGAAGGATAATGTTTTTGAAAAATGACACACAACCACATAAAAAATATGATACCCCTTATTTTATTTGAACATTTCACTTTCATAGTGTCACAAACACAAACTAATCTCCCAGCGGATTAAAGATATTTCCTAACTGTGAGATGTTTGAAGACATTGCTGCAATGCTGTGCATAGGCCTGTATAATTTGTTTTTTTCATAAAGGTGAAATACTATCCACTAAGTATACTTGTTTAAATCTGTACACATTTTATTTCATACATACATTTGTGAACCTAATTGAAACGCAGATCTAGAGGTACAACATAGGCATTGAAACTGATAGAAGTATTTTTAGCTCTTGTTTTCAGTATGACTTACTGGTAAAGCTGAAGCATTTGATGGACTTGTGCTGATTTTAACAAAAGGTTTCTGGATCCAAGGCAAACTCTTTTGTTGTTTCCAGTGAGGAACAGAGATGGAAAGAGAGATATTAAAAACTTGGCCTATTTCATATAGTTCCATTTCCTGAAAATGGTCAGAAAAGATTGGGGTTTTGTTGTGATACTGACATAAACAGATGTTTAAATACTAAGAATTATGGGATAAAAAACAGCTTGCGCAGTCACTTTCTTTTCTTTAGGATACTGAAAAACATTTTTGCCTTCACATCCTTTCGTTTTCTCTTCTTATTTGTTAATCACACAAGAAGCTACTAAATGAGCTGCTGACTACAGCTCGGAGAATTCACGTATACTACAGACAACAGATTTAAGCAAACAGTTAATTTCAAAATTTAAATCAAAATGCATAAAGTAATGGTAAAAATGCATTGTAATGCATCATGGTTTGAGACGGCTTTAATAATTTCAAATTGTAATTAATTATAATGAAGAACACCTGTCTTGATCAAATAATTTGAAATGGATTCAGGTGGTATCACTATTTAAAACTCGAGCTTAGTGCTAAAAATGACAGAATTGTAAAACACGTCATCTAAGTGACTTTACACACGAGGTGGTCCTTTGAGAAATTTTCTAAGGACAAAAATAAGTTCAGTATTGTTCAGGTTGAACAAAATAAGTTTTTAGTCTAAACTCAACTGAACATATTGACCACTGTTGAACTTGGATTTAGTTTTTAAAAATATTATGTGCACAAAACAGACAATAAAGCCCCTCACGTGGAAAAGCAGACTTTAGATTGGTGTTCATCTGAGCCATCATTTCCAAATGTGCTATCATCAATTCATTATCTTTGAGAAAGATTTCTTAATAAATGTTTTCTTGTAATTTCCAAATCTAAATATTTTTGTTGAAATTTTGTGCTGGGTTTTTAGATCACAGGTTGTTTAGACCTCAGGACAAAAATGATTTTGTAAATGCTGCCAGTTTTAATGAAGATTATGGATTGAAATGTTTACTTTGCTTTATCTGCGTATACCTTGCCTTGTATTTCCATAGGCACAGTAAAAATAACCTGAACACTGCAAATATTGAGATTAGCTAATGGAAAGTCTTATCTGAGACAACGGACAATATTTAAATATTATGAGGTTGCGTGTTATGATAATGAAATGAAGCCAAAAGGCAAACAGAGATATTGTTCTCCTTACCTCTCTCTACCTCTGTGCCACATTAGGGAGTGTCAGTAAAAGATGATCACTTCATGATCGTTAAGGACAGCTAAAAGCAGCAATCCAATATTATTACTGCTGTAGTTCTTCCTACAAATTATTTCATAATATAATCTGCAAGTTCCTAAACTTCAAACTCAAATGTTGTGGCACAAAGTGAGAAGAAAAAGGCAGTGCAGAAGTGAAGAGACGGCGAGAGATGGGTTACTAACAGAAGTCATTTTCAGTAAGGGTCGTCTTTTGTTAAAAAAGATCCTACCTTCCAGACATCATACCCCTTCCTGAACAGAGCCATACCAACTTTGCATTGTGCAGTTTCACTATTTGTTTACTTTTTCTCACCAGACCTTTTTCACACTCAAACCTTCATCCTTCCATAAAGCTTTAGTGGCGGCAGATTTCCAAAGTATTTTCAAAAGCAATCATTGTTTTTAACACAGCATATTAAGTTCTCTCACGTGATGCATCATTAGTGTACAAAACAGAGGAAAAAGTGAGTGAGCTTATAAGAGACTAAAAAGACACGGTGTAGTTGTCTGGTTTAGCACATGACAAACAGCTAACTTGGGAGGTGTGAAGAGAGTTCAGTCATCCAGGAGTCTGATGACCTTAATCCTTACCTGCTGTCATAGTCCTGGGGGAGTCAATAACAGGACAACCTGAAATCAGAGATGTCAGTGGAAAACATCAGTGGCCAACTCTTCAAGAATAATGTTAGTAATAAACTGAGGAGGAATATAGGTACTATTACTCTGGACCAAAGATGATGTCTGTCAAATCCAATGCTACACAGTTACTGGCACTAGGCAAAGGGCTCCACGTGAGGTAGACATAAAGTTATATGCACTCACTGTCTGCACACCATTTTCACAAAATTGTGGGTGTGTTGTGATTCTCTTCTGCTCCTCAATGTAGGGCTTTAGTTTCCTTTTCCCCTTCTGCCCTACCTCATACACAGCAGCTCTGAGATAAAGAGAATCCTTTGCGTCGTGCATCTGGGAATAGCCATCTTTCAGTGGAATCACTCACCTCTCACTGACATCATCCAAGTGCAGGAATTAAAGCATGAAGAAGCATGAAGAAGACATGGCTTTTGCCAGTCTTTTTCAGCAAAGGACAGTTTCAGCTTGGGTGAACTTTTTGTAGGTGTCTCATTACCAATATTAGCAGCTTCTTCTGCAAGCCTTTCATTCTAATATAGTACTTCAGAGGTAAATATAAAACACAGAATGTAGTCATAAATGAGAAATCTACTAGTCAAGATATGAACAAAAAAAAAAACCCTTAAATCCTAAGACCAAGATCAAAATAGGAGTAAATAATGTATAGCTTCTGTCGAGGCCACGTTGCCTGTGATCCAAGTCTGTCCCAGGGCAACTTTGTGTCAAAACTGCAATGAGCAAGATCCCTGAGGCAGACAGGAGCACAGTGGGGCAGGGAGCAGAGCAGAGCTGTGTCATGGGTGCCATGGTACTAACTACAGCAGGACCTAACCCTAATGATGCTACATTAATTTTCAATTGCAATGTTGTTATGGTATCAGTCTATTGCCCATCACTACTTTAAATCTGGCAATAGTGGGGTTTTACTTCTTCTTAGCAAGACTTTCTGATTTCACAGCTCCCTGTTTCGTTTATCACTTTTTTCAATGACTCATCTTTTGACTTGAATCAGAATTTTTAATTTTTTTTTTCTATAAACATATTCTACTTATAGGCATTGATTGTGAAATTCTTGGTGATATCAGTCAAAGGGAAGTTGACAGAAAAAAGTCAGCTGGACAATAAACGTCAATGAAACTTTTGTTTCTGGGAGGACAGGCCGCAGCATAGATTTGAATAATTTTAACAAATATGTATCGGAATGTTTTAACTAGAAGTGTATATACCTCATGGATATTTAAGTCTTTTAGCTACTCTTTGTCCCCACCAACTGTATTGCTTATGCACATGTCCTTAGCATCATGTGATATGCACAAATTCACACTGCAGCTTTAATCTCACCTCTCTGTATATTTATTTTAGATCTGGTTCAGCAGCATCTGTGAAGAGATCCCAGACAAGATGAAAATGTAGATATTGTAGCAGTGCTTTTCAGTACACACACCTGCTTTCTACTGGGACTGAGTGGAGCAATAGGAACCATTCTCTCCCAGGGGAATTCTTAGTTGATGGCTTGCTGCTGAATTACAACAATTTAACAACAGATTGTGATACAAGGTGGATGCCTGTAAATTTGTCCCTGTAACATTCTTTTTCTTTGTCTTTCATTTTTTCTGTTTCCTTTTATTTTACATCTTAGATAAATTTTGGTTGTAGTTTCAATAAAGCCATAGTTTCAGCAAAGCCATAGTTTCAGCTCATTTTTTCATGTCCTCCATACAAACATCTCCATTTTCTTGGAATCGCTATCACAATATTCTTGTTATGTATAGGATTTTTAAAGCTACCTTTTAGGTATACATGTACAGTGCCTAGAGCATACCCTTATTCCATTAAACATGCATGCCACATATTTTTTCTACTGTAAATCAATATGTTAAAGAAGCTATTATTTTTTCTCCCATTTTCATTGTAAAACTAAATTGAGAGTTAATGTTCCAAATCAGCACAGACTGATTAAAATAATCCTTAAGTGGAAATAATAATAATAATACTGTAGTGGTAAAACCGTACAATAGCTCCTAGTCTTGGAACTGAGAGCATCCCCCATATCATTGTCTATGTACTTGCACTAATCAGAAAATTTTCATACCAAATGCTAACTCCCTTACAGAAGGAATTTTGACAGTAAAGGTTCTCAGATCCAGGAAAGTATAGATCAAAACCAGAGAGTGAACAATAGCTCTATATTGGCTTTCTGAACAGCCAATATTTCAGTGATTACAATGTTAATCTGGGACATGGTCACATCCTAGTTCCATCAGCTCAGAGTAGAATCCAGATGAGCCTCCTCGTCACTGTTACTCAGGTCCAGTTCTCTGCTTTTAAAAGTCCTGGTTTCATCCTAACATTGAATATGGATGTTCTGAGAAAAGGAGAAAGGAAAACCTAATTTTTTGTACATTGTTATGTTATGTGAGGTAGTTAGAAATGCAGAAGACAAGGTGTCTCATGGGCAGAATGACCATAGAAGTAGATTCCATTTGGAAGATTACAATGGGATCAAGTTTGTTTCCAATAGACAGTGTTATAAAATGGAGTAATTCCCATGTCAAGCAATCCTGCATGGCCAAATTTCACCTTGAGTTACACCAGTGCAGATGAACTGAATGTAGATAAGTTACATTAATATCATTAAGTAAAGGCCTGATATTTGCAATAAAAATCTATATGCAAAAAATCCACTACACTGTGCAAACACCTGATTTAATGAGATTTTTATGACGTTATTCACATGGCATAATAGAGGAAATTCCCTTTATTGGAGGGATTATTGCAAAGAGTACAGATCTTCAAACCCATCCACATCTATCTTGATAAGCGCTTAAACAGAAACTTACTGAATAGCCTATTTTGTCACACATTGTTACACGCATCTGAATGAGAAAGATTTTTGCCTTTTCTTCTTCTTTGCTAAGTCTGATATCCTAAATACCAAACTGGATATACGTAACCTTTGTAGATACAACACCTTGCTCTTTCATGATCTCATTTCTGACTTTTGCAAGTTATTGATTTTATGTCATAATGCAATGATGAGCCCCTTCTCTACATGGCTGGTTGTACCAGAAAATGGTCTAGTGTTTATGCAATGGCTTCTTTGTCCTGGCCTGAAAATTTATTTACAGCTGCACAATTAAATCAACTCTATTCCTTCATCTCTCGCTCCCCTTACTGTAGACACAGAAAGTAGGATTGTGCATTCTCATTTGAAGTTGTAACTACCACAACAAAGTCGGTAGCATTCTGTACCTCTGCTCTTTCATGTTTTCTCTAGTTGTTTATACCTTGGCGTCTCTGCACATTCTGAAGATCATGTGCAGGCTTTACAGGACTGAGCATTTAATAGCTGACAGAATAGATATAATAAGGTAGCAGATCCAGACTAGAGGAAAATTAAATACTCCTCAGTTATTTTATTGAAATTTCAGTTCTTCTGAGTTTATAGTTGTAGGCAGGGGTGGAATTTCAAAAATGCAATTTCAGAGTACTTTTATGGAGTTCCTCGCTTGACTACTGAAAGCTATAATCGTCACAATAAAACCCTGGGATGAGGTGCCAGTGTAGCATATTTTATGTCAGTGTAACAAGGTATGTTCTACAAATAAACTCTACTAGAATTGGGCAGATTAATCCAGTCCTACCTAATAGCATTTCAGGTATTCACAGCAAGCTCTGCATGTATTCAGTAATATTTTTAATGTGTATTTAATAAACACCATATTTTATGATGGAGAGGAATATTTTATTCATTGGATTTTGATTCTACAGGATTATATGGGAAGACATTGATTCCTTAAGCAGAAAGAAACTACTTAATAAAATGCAGCTGATGCTCTTTAGCCAGTCACATCACAAACAATGTTCCTCCCCCCGAGCTCTCTTCACTTCAGGATGCTGTGAAATAACTCATGGAAGTCTCAGACATCTGGAGGTTCAAAACCTCACAGAAGGTGCTGAATGAATTGTTGGAATAAGTTTCTTGACTGTAAGATGCAGGAGGCAGGACCTTGCTTTCTTCTGTCTCTCTCATAGGGATGAACACCATTTCAGCACTTAGTAATCTAATTGTAACAATTCCTTTGAAGGTGATGGATCTGTGGAAGTTGATTTTTAAACAGTTATTTAACCAGAAGCTGGACCCCTTCAGACACAAAGAACTCTTGCATTTCAGTAGAAAAGGGTAAAGAGGACATGCATAATTAGATGGGAAAATCAAGATTAACGAGTATGACAAAACCCCTCCCCATCCATAAGGCTTGTGTTTGCTTCCTACCATCTTTCTTTAAGACAGACACTTCCCATCATCACCAGTCATTAAAAGATATTGCTGTTACTAGAAATATGCATGCTTTATGTAACTTAATAAGGTAGGAGAGGTGAGTGCAGAGCAAGCTTGTGTTCATTTTATCTTTCAACTTTTCCAGAATAGTTACAAAATCATGCAAGCAAAGAAGGATGCTGTACATCAGTAAGCATTTTTTGGAATTAGATCAAAGACTCCGAATTTGGATGTGTTAAAATACGTGTTGTTTGCATGTACATGGCTTGCCGGAATAGTTGCCCTGACCACTTTTGTTTTGAAAATTCATAGCTGGAAGATTCGGATGGTATACTTTTTTCACTTTTTTTCTAGGATATTGATGAAGAGACTGAATGGTAGTGGGCCAAGCCAAATAATATGCATTAACCCATGAGGAATAAAAATTTCATTTGATTCAGAAGATATTCTGTCACCCATACCTTTTGGCATACATAACTTAGCTTGTTTTTACTTCATTTAGTATACATCACATTGATTTTGTGTAGTATTATTTTAAACATGAATCACAGAACTACAAAGCCACATATCTCAGGAGAGTCTTTTACCAGTGCAATTTTCTTTGTCAGTGTAGGTTTCAAGTTTAATTCTTAAATAAACTACACTTGAACAAAGTAAATTGATAATAATGTTATCATTATATCACTCTTTTGTATTTAGATAAGGGAATCCTGCACAACCCAATAGGACACTGCGTCCAGGAGTGATGTCAGAGGCACTGACCTATTGATATTTGAATCTTGCGGTTTTTCTCTATCAGTATTGACACAAAGTTTTTCTCCAATCTTGTCTAGCTGTTCTTTCATCCGAAGACCGGTTAAAAAGTAAAAACAGTGACTCAGGGGTGGTCCTTAGCAAACTTTTGAAAAACTTCTGCATGATTTTTTTTTTTTAGGTTTAAGCACATTTCAACTTAGGAGATGATGATTAAATTTCTCTACAGTTACTGCTGAATGGAAACATGTTTTAACTTCACAGTGTATCATATTGGCAGCGGGAAGAATTTGGATTAGTTTTTTTTGTGTGCAGTTCCTTAGTTAGAGTCCAATTTTTCCAAATACATGTAACTGTGACTCAGCCCATCAACACATTATCCTACTTCCTAAAAATACCTTCTTCTCCAGCAATATTGAGGAAGTCCTTGCCAAATCAGTAGCACTTGCTGTCCCATAAACACTAAGTATATTTTTGTCTAAAGAAAAGGAAAAAAAAAAATCAAAGAGGGAGAAAACTTCTCTGGATATGAATAACAGCATTCCAAAGAAATTCCAAATAACAACTGTCCAGTTGGCTATTGGCCCAAAATCTCACTTTAGTTCAGCATAACATCCACTCCTCCGAAGCTCTACTCACTCTTCCACTGAGCATCCCAGGTAATCAGAAGCAGTTTTCTGCTGCTGGTGTGTTGCAGTCTAGATGCCCAAGACACAGCATGCACAAGCTTGCATTGGAGATCCTGAGGGAAAATGCAGCCCTTGGACAGGTCCCAGCAGCTCTGGCTGAACTTTTCTGTCTGCTGCGACTGAACCTTGGCTTTCACTCCCAGATCAAATTATTCTACTAGTGACTTCACGGTGGCTCACTCTTTCCACGATATATTCTTCACAGTACCTGTGGCTTTAACATAAGCATAGTGATACGCACCATTTATATATTAAAACCTATTTCCAGGTGAAGAGTAAATCTCAGTAGGCAGAACTATAGGTAAACATAACAGTAAAGTATGGAAATCAAGTCAGCTAGAGGTCGTCTTTGTGCCTTAGAAGAAGAACAAGACTCAACTTTAACTTTTAAAACTAATGTTTTGCCTGAATTTTTTTCACCTGGGGAAAAATCTACATTTTGTATTCCTGCATTAAACTGAGAAGTTCTCTGGTATCAGACATTTGCTGGCCATAAGCGTGTTCATAGACTATAATCAGTCTCTTCCTTACGTTTTGCTCAGGCTATGGGCAGATATATTATTGCATGGCAACTATTTATCTTGACAGTCTTATCCTACAGTAATACAAAGTAACATTTACTGTCATTCAGGGGAGAAATATGAGAGCAAGTTCATGTTCTTATCACCTTAATCTTGCTAAATACATTAAGCTTCTAAACTCTCTAATATTCATTACACTGTGGAAGAGGTGGGAGGTTTCCTAGCTCATCTCATACTTTCTTTGTCTAATTTTTTTCCAAACTTCCCAAATACATTTGCAAAACCTATTTACCTTGAACATACATGTTCCAGTACAGATTTCAGTAATGCTGTATAAGTAGGTAATGCCCCATATTAGTTTTATCTAATATGCTCCAGTGCATTTTTATTCCTCTGAGATCCAGTCCTCATACGTTCCCCTCCTGTCAGTTTTGTTATTTAGACCATAATTAAAAAAAAAGAACATTTAAAAGATTGCAACATCTTAAGTGACTGCAGCTAATTGCAAAATGTGCATATGTCAGGATATTAACCTGAAAATCAACCCAAAACAAAAAATTAATCATACAGCTTCAAACGGATGAATAGTCACTGTGTAAACACTGACAACTTCTCATGCATTTTTTCTCAGATACTGAAAAAGTGGTGTCATAAAGGAAACCTGGCTTTAATCACATTATCCAGCTAGATTTCATTAACACAAGTTAAACAGAAAACCTTTTCAGACACCATGTTAATGACAGTATCTCTCCAGAGAACAATTTTAGCATCTGCTGTGAAGAGAATGCTATAACGTATATTCTCACCATCATCCTCCCAGCTCCTATCTACCCACTGTCTATAGTGCTTCTTGCTTCCACCCAAACACATTGCTCTACAATGTAAAACTAATGTGCGTAGAAAAAAATATTTGCTACACAATGTGGTACATTGGATCTATTATCTACCTTACACTTAAACTATGCTCTTGACCAGAACCGTAGACTGTGACCCCAGTAAAACAAAATACCAGCGGTCATGTTTCCTAACAATAGCACAGAAAGTTCTAAGATACAGAGATATTTTCCATATGGAAGTGATATCTTAATTTTTTTTAGAGACAGCACATGTTATGTAAGGACTCAGAATTTGTGACATCTGCTACTAATGCGGCATATGTTGTACTAGGGCTACTTGAGGAGATGTTATATTAGCATCATAATGTTTACTGATTAATAGCAATACATTATGCCTGCTTACTTGCCCTTCCTCACCCTCACAGGAATTCCGTCAGAGATTTCTACAGTGATTCTACTGTTACACAAGTTACTGCACTAATTGGGCCATACTTAGCTGTTACACCAGCTCCTGAAATGCCATGCTGTATGAGATCATTATCATATAGTAGGTATGATATGCACAGTCTATGCAAACCTTGCAAAAGTGTTTGTTAATAAGTCAATGTGGATGATACCATGTCAGGTTTAACAGAACCTTCCTGTCCACCCAAATCATTTCCAGAATGACATTTTGACAAAAAATGAACAGATACTGTATTTTCTCACAACACTGAGCTGCAGAAAGCAAATTATTTAAGAAGAAAATTCAGAGGTATTATGGGCAGGTTAAGAATAAAAATAGGAAAATCAAATGTCTCTACTTTGTCACAGAGCTTTATCACGGAGCTTGCAGAAACTGCAACATTGTGCCTCACTTCTCAGGTAGAGTTAACCATCTCCCCCACATGTAAGACCCATATCTCATTCTCAGGAAGGAAGCTATGGTACTTCTTATAGTAGATGATGGACAACACCATTCAGCCAGCAAACAGACCATCTTTCCCTCTAAGGCACCATGTTTTCATCTTCCATGTTTTATTCTTTTTCCCTTTCTCATTTATCCAGTTCTCCACCGTTTCCTTATGGCTTCTCCTCCAAAGGAGTCAGGAGTCATTAGAAAGGGAGACAGAAATAAGATCTTTATATCACAGAAACATCTGTGAAACATCTGAAACACAGACTAGTTCCCTGTCACTGATTTCTTTAACTGACACAACACCACAGGTGCAGCCAGTCTGGTACACTTGAGGATATGTCAATGGTTAGAAAAACAAAAAAAATAAGGATGCTGAAAACACACACAGATATGGAAAGTCAAGCTGAAGAACTACAGAAAAAAAAAAAAAAAGGAGATGAGTCAAGAGAGAAAAAGATAAAAGATTCAATAAGGAAAAGGAGAAGTATAGATAAAGAGCTGGGGGGGGAAGAAAGGGAAAGGGGGACTGAAAAAGAACTAGAGAGAAGAATGAGGAAAAGAAGATAAGGGACAGAGAAAGAAAATAATAGAAAGGGAAGAATGAAGTCAAAGGATGTGAAGAAAAGAAACAGCTCCATGTCAGAGACTCAAGTGAAAAGAACGGAGCTGAAATGTTGCGATAAACAAATTGAAATAAGATATCAAGGACAAAACGTGAAAGTACACTGAGAAGACAAGTAGGCTGACAGTGAAAAACACAATTACTAAAACGAGAACTACATCATGCTGTGGCATGAGTGGACTTGAGAAGGTTTGAAATATAAATGGCACTGAGAAAAGAAAGGGAGTTTTAATCCTGAGGTCACACATAGCTATCCCCATTACTAAAATACTACCTGTTATCTAACACAAACGTGTAGTACAGGCAGGAGTATGTGCATCAAACTTCAGTGGAGTATGAATAAAATAAAAGTGATTGCAGCCATTGTAATCTTACTACCACTTCATTTTCTTCAGCTCTTGGGTGAGAGAGCAGAATTATTGTGTTTGTGATTTTAGTGGCTACGCTCATCCTGCTGTGTCACTACATTCTCATTGTTTAAAGCAGCTTTATGATGAGTGACATATTTATAGTGTTCCACACATTAAGGTTTTTTATTAAGTAGCGCACTAAAGCAGCAAGAAAAATCCATATCAAATGAAGCTCCATTTTTAATGGTTTGCTTGCATCTACTCTAATTTCTGACTACTGTTTGGTTTAACAGGAGACTGAGATTCTTGAAATCTTTTGTGAAAGAGGTTCTTAGTGTGTTACTTGCTTGAACTAGGAGATTGCTCCTTGAACCAAACCCACCTAGAATAAATCCCATGATGCTCCACCCTTCATACCTATAAACTAGGAGGCTGAATACCTCTTTGTATATCTGATTCCTATTCCTGCATTACAAGTATTTTTTGTTTTCTGATTCTTCCCTCACTCCTCCCAAGTACTCACTTTTGTCCTATCCCATTTCCATGGCCTGTGCTGTTAAACTGACCCATTTTCAGATAAGTTTAATATTAGTGCAAGTACTATTCCTTCACAGGTGCTTTTTTCCCCAGCTGCTGCAGACTTGCACACGTACTCCAGAATGTTCCAGCATACTGCAAAGCCAGACATACTAAACATCTCTACTGTTGCAACCAAATTAATATTGTGGTTACTTAGGTGTGACACTGTATTTTTAAAAAATGTCCTTCAGGTTCTTAGTGTGTTACTTGCTTGAACTGGTTCATACGTTACACTGGAAGAGCCTGGAACCATTCTGTGTAGTGGACGGCAGAGCAGAAGGCACTGGAGCACACACAGCCTCATGGGTTCCTCATTCACCAACCGCTGATTCTGGTGCGTGATAGCATGGCAATGAAGAAGGATCACATCGCCATCCAAAAAAATGAAGTCCAGTCATATCACCTGTACATGTGGAAGTACATGCTTACAGAGTTGCTGGAAAAGTTCATCTGCCTCCCAAACTAGGACAGACAAGCCCAAATCCAAGTGAAATTGGTGTTATTTATGACTAAAAAGTTGACAGGTTGGATTGTCATAGCTGCATGAGTAATCACTATGGTGCCAATTCGTGAAGTACCTAACAGCACTGTACTGAAGGTTTGTACTTCAATTGAGCACTGCTGTTTATTCAAATGGGGAAAAGTTGGCTGAAATGGTAGCTAGCATTGAGACAATGTAGACTGGAAGCACCTTGAGGAATTTTATGGCGTACTTGTGCCCATATTTTTCTGAAACAAGGCACAAAAAAATCTTGCATCCATTACAGAGGTTACCAGGACTTCATAGCTGTTAAGTAATTAGGTAAGATCTGTTTCCCCAGAAAGACTATTACCAATGGTTTTGTCCACGCTACCTATGGGAGCAGAACTCCCAAATGAACTATCCCTTGAACTATTCCATGATTTTTTTCTCAGAAGGAAGTCACTAGTTCAGGAGAGCCTGGGTCTTAACTAACATGTATGCAAGGTAGATGACCAGGAGACTAAGTCTGGGAATGAAGCCAGAACTAGACCTTTTAGCAGAGCAGGGGTGCATCTAAAAGGATGTCTGTGCTTTCCTCAAATCCTCTGTGCTTCTTTTCAATTAAACTATGCCCTGACAATCCACAATCAAGCAGAAGAAGTTTTAATGAAACAGTTGGCAGTTGCAGGATGGTGGTAGCCTGAGCACTTGGCAAGCGGAAAGCAAGGTAGCGCTGCTTACAACGCTATTTGCATGCCAGTGTGGTCAACACCATCTGTACTACTGTGACCTGCTGTGCCCAGCACAATATCTGGGTCAGAATTTTCACCAAAAGTGAAAAAACCCTCAATCACTTCTAGTTTAGACACATCATGTAGACAACTAGAAAATGTACCTGTCATTTCTGGGGCAGATACAAGCAAGCTCGTGACTGAACATCCACTGCCAATATAATGGCAGCAGTATAAGAGGGAATTTGTTGAAGTGTTACTGCCATAATTTTTACACTGTGGCAAATACAAAATCAGTCCTGTCACTTTCCCCTCTCTGCAATTATTGTGCTTAAAAGACAGCATGAAATATCACCTTAGGTAATCAAAACACAAACTGCTACAGTTTTTTAAGAACTCAGGCGCTATTTGCAAGAGTATGTAAAGGTGAACTCATATACTACCTAGTCCTGTTAAAATCCTATCTAGATTTCCCTGCAGTTTAAGCTAATGGGGGAAAATATTCTTTGGTATGTTTCACTTTGATGGTATCATACATCAAAATTACTAATCTGCATTCCCCATACTTTTGCATTGTGCGAGCAGCCCAAAACTCCCTTGAGCTTCTTCCAGCCTCTCCTTTAAAGACGGAACACAGAAAATTGCAACTAGTTGTCATAATAAAAAGACTTCTTTTTTAGGTTCTGTTCCTGTATGCATATGAACACTACCATACTTACTTCTGGAACACCCCAGCAAAGAGACATGAGTGACGATGAGGAAGAATGACAGGTTATGCTCACCTGTGTGTTTCCCAGTATGATCCTACAGTATGTAGCTGTCCTCTTGATTGTAAACTTTTCAGGGCAGAAATCATCATAGCATGCATCAGATGTTTTGCTAGCCCTTAACTAAAGAATAACAAAATCACAGATAATTATAGCCAAACTACAACTGCTAAAATGAATTAATGAAACATTTGTGGATTAACTACCCTCTGCTTTTCATTATTTATTCACTTTGATGTTAATTTGCAAAGTTCTTTAATTCACTATAGCTCTCCCTATCATTAATGCAAATTAACAAGGTTCTACTGTAATGCAGATATTATTATCTTCCCTTGCATAAATGCACACAGTTCTCTAATTAAAACATGCTGTATTTTTTAAAATCAGATTACCAGGTATAATGGAAACAGAAAACATGAACAAATTACTCGGTTGTTTAGATAAAAGCTAGGAATATAGAAAGTGACAGAGGTCATTCTTTTTGTGTTCAATAAAAACTAGTCAAATTAAAGAGAGACATTTTAGTGAAAAGGTAGGAGTAAATGTTTCTTAGAAGTATGCATTCATATGTACCCATTGAGGATCAGATATTCTATGATTCTATGATTAATAAACCACTAGTCCACTTGTACACAGATTATACACTTGTATGTTACATACACTAAATTAAGTTATAGAAGTGAAAAACAAAAAACTAAACACCACTTTATTACTTTTTATATAAAATATATCATTCTTCCTCCTTATCAGCCTAGCTGCTCTTTTCTTACAACATACATGATGCCAAAGATTACTCTGTAGTTACTCAATAACAACATTTTAAAATAAGAATTGTTCTAAGACAAAATTCTACATTCACAATAGAAATGTAAAAAACATTAAGGTCGGCAATCAAAATATTAATAAGCAATTCTCCTTTTTTTTTGTCCTTTTGTTTTTATGTTTAATAGTTTCCATTTTCAGTGTCTTTCTGAATTTTGGACTTACACATAACAGATGATTTTGCTTTTATGTGCAAATAAAAGTTGTCATGTCACAACATTTGGAAGGTACACAATTTTCTGATTGAAAAGTGATATCAACTCTATCTTTCATTTATATTGGTTTGACTTTTGATGTATTTTCTAGTATTTGGGAGAAAAAAAAAGAGTTGTAAAGTCTTACCATTTTCACAGTTGGACTTGTTACACTACTACTCCCATCAAGATTAACTGAAGAGAACTGCAACACGTGTACCTTATCAGGTCTCTTCTGCTGTCATGTCAGCTCACATTCAAGTTCATGCTCAAGCCCATATCTTCCAGTTGTCCAGAATGACTGCTTCTTGGCTCACACTTTTGCTCGACTGCAGAACAAAGTGACTGGATCCTCAGACAGATATGCTGTCAAGGGACAGCAGCAGAGGCTGGCTTATGTTCAAGTCCCAACCCTATAGGCTGTCTGGATGCAACAAGCAGTTGGTTTGCAACAAGCTGGCCCCTTTTCCCTTAGACTTGGCCAACCTATATTACGCGGTATCTTGCTTTTGCTACTTTTCCAGGTGGTGTGTCATGTGCCAGCAGCATCTGGATTTCCTTACTCATTTTTTGCACCGTTTCTGAAAAAAAATGAGCTCATTCACCCTGTTGAAGCTTTCTGCCATCTTTCACCTCTCTGATCCTTAGACATTATATTTCTCTTCCACAGCTGTATGGCAGCATTGTCAGCCCCCTAACAAGGAAGAACAGCAGGGTGCTGTACCCAGACAAGACTGTATAGGTAACGTAAAATACTTCCCGTAGTGACATGGTAAGTGCTTATGAAAGAGGAGGGAAGGAGGAGGAATAAAAGGAAGAATAACTGTAACACAAAAGATAAACACTATTTTTAGGATGAAAAAAAAACAGAATTGTTCAGGATAAACCTGATCCCAGAAAATGAGAGAGCCCCCTCACCACAGGACACACTTAGCACAAAATGGAGGGGAGGCAGGAGGCTGAAGAAAAGTGGAGGAACGATTTATTGAATGAAAAGCAGAGGAAAGAAAGGGGTGATTGATCATGGAAGAAAAAGGGGAGGATGCGAATGAGGAAACTGCAGTGGAGGATGGTGTCTGTAGCCATGGAAGTCAAGCCTACAGAGCTGGGACTTACGTGTATGATGTATCTTGCTGCAAGTTTTTGTATACTCACATAAACTCTCTTATTTTCCTCTTCCTGGCCGTAGAAAGGACAGACCAGGTGGGTGTTCAGTAATGCACTATGTACTCTATATATGCACCCACAGAGTTGTGCAGAGTTGCCCACCAGGTGTAGGATGTAGTGATAGCTGTATATACCTTCACAGCCATAGATCCTTTCAGGTAAACATCATTACAGAAATGCAATTTGTGGCCCTCAATAGCCAGGGAAAACATAACAAGTGAATCCTCTTTCACCATCTAAACAAGGACACTGGATACGTGTAATGATGTCATGTACCCGGATGCTGATGATCCAGATATGAGCTGTAGCTGTCTGCTTGCTAGAAAGACCTGTCAAAGAGTGAATCAAAGCTAGGCAGCTGGCTGATGAGATCAGAAAGCAGGGATCAGCTCAGACACACATTGTCAATACTACCTCAGGCACTGACTGGGGTGATTTCAGGCCTGAAAATGGCTGCTTGTCCTAGCAACACCCTTTAACCAAGAATTTTATCTTTTGTATGGGAAGTAGGGAAGTTGAGTGATAATGGAGTGGAAAGTAGAGCTGCCTCATGTAGTAAAATGATTTTGGAATGTAACAATCTGTGTTGAGGTAAAACTTGCAGAAATAAGTTGTACAAAAGCTACCTCCTGTCTCCTGGAAAAAAAACAAAACCATAGTGGAAGACGAGACAAGTTTTTCCTGGAAGATAAAAGAGTTTTTGATCTTAGTTCAATGAGGAGAAAAACCTCTGAAATACTGCCCCATACTTGGAACTGAGTACTTTATGTGTGGTGACAGGAAAGTATCACATAATGGCAAACTTACATAGGCAGCATCAACAGGACACAATCCTGGAGCTTTTACGCCAGGCTTTTGCACCTTCATAAACAAAACGAGCAGCCACATCAGCCTATGTAAACAGATAACACATGAATGGTGCGTTATCCAGTGCTGTGCTGAATAGGGGTGGACTACACTAGCAAAAGCAATCATGGGAATTAGAGACGAGTTTGATCTATGGGGAGAAAAGCAAGCAGGTGGGACGTCAAGTAATTTATTTCTTTGTGGAGAGGGTCGTGGTCCTTTGTCAGAGAGTTTCTGCAAATGACAAACAGTGAAAGAAATTTTGTGGGATAGATAATACCAGTTATGAAGCAGTCAAAGACAGGAAAATCTATTGGCAGTTAAAAAAAATATTACTGCATGTCAATTAGTGTATTCCTAAATTTTAGGAGAGTTCATAACTTAATTTTGAATGTTGTAACTTGAGTGCGTCTCTATCATCTGCTGACCTGAGAGCTGATTTTTTTTCTGTTCTGAAGTGTTTTCTGAAACACTTTGGAGGAAAAGAGAGACTCTCCTATCCTAAGAAAGAAGATATTAAAATAAAAATTCAATGTTTCTAGTATGATTTCTTTTTAAATAGAAAAAAAAAATGTAGTCAATCTCTCACAATATGAACAGCTTCTAGAAATTATTGACCCCTCTTACCTAGAAAATTTACTTATGTTTGTATGTTTTCTTTCCATTTGCAATTGTATTTATAAAGTGTTTCATTGTCTTCCTCTTTTCGCTTTTTTTATCCTTCATGAGGTAATTACAAAATTTAAATTTCATTAAAAAATGAATCAGTGTTAGAGTGGCAAAGACCCCTAACCTGCAGCTCACAAATGAAGGCAAAGAGGTGAAAGGGTCCTACTTTTCTCCAAATTTGTCGTTGTTACTTGTGTGTACCCTGTAGGGTTTCTCCACTGACGTCAATCAGCAGCCTGCTATTGGTATAAGTGAAGCTGTAATAATTTACACCCACAGAGAATCAGGTTCACAATGTGTTAAATGTACTGGATTGGGATGAATGTGGTATTAGATTTGAATTCCAAATGAGGGCAGCATCAATTTTTTCTTTCTTATCTGACAATTGAAAAGTTGGAGATATTGTATGTGAAAAAGAATAATGTTACACTTATTCTGAGCAGTTGACAGACATGGCTGGAAGTCTGATATGATTAATACCTCAATAATAGGGCTTCAGTAAGTTAGTCCCAATAGAATCCCAACCTTGAGAGAGTGCCAAGATATTTCTAATAGTTAAGTGACTTTTATTAGATAACAAATTCCATTTTTAGCTCCATTTTACCAAGGAGATTTTACAATGCATTAAAACCAAAAGAATTTAGGAGGTGTCTTACACACAAGTGAGTGTAGAGAAACTGGCTGCTAGGGCTTGCGAATCCTGTTTCTGACCAAAAATAGGCTGAGATTCCTAAAAAAAATCATCTTCATTTCCTTACCAGCCCCTTGAGACTTTTTCCCTGAGATAAGTATTCAGATATGTTTTTTTTTTTTTGTCTCTCTTTTCGAAGGCACCTGCAGAGGTGCTGCCACATACCCAGTAGCGAAAAGCAAAAGATTAAGTTCAAATGCACAGAAATAGGGCCAAAAAAAATCACAAAGTCCTCCTTCTTGTTTCTTTTCAGGCCTGAAGCAGGAACATTCAGATCCCTTTCCTTGCCCTCACTAAGGACTTAAGGAGAAGATGTGCCTTTATACTGACAGAAATTCAAAACTGGTAGAAAGGATTTGGCTATGGATTCCTCCTTTCTGCATCAGCTAGCAAATAGACAGCAACTCAACTTACACAACAGTATCGTTCCAGGAACTACCCTTATCCAGAGAATACAGTTCCAGGAATAATTAATTATTGGAAATGTTATTTATTACTTGTTTTAAAGCAGCTTTATGGATAGGTATGTCAGCTGAGCAGATAAGCTATTTTGCTGTAGATCCAGAGCTGAGAGTTCAAGTCTTGCTGTGGCATTGTGCCAAAGATCACCAGCAGGCAGCTCAGCCGTGAAGGGCTATCTGGTTATTTGCTCTGGAGGATCAGAGGCAGTAGACCAGGGGCTGACCACTCCATTTTTGTATGTAGCTTTGCTTTGTAGCCCGGTATGCCTTCACTAGATGGGTTATCCTGGCTCGTAAGTGCGTAAAACGGAGAGGTTCTGGCTGCAATAAAAGCTTTATTGAATTGGGCGCTGTGCATGCATGTTGTGAGAAACAGCTTTAGTCTAATTAGAGGAAATGGGGAGGAGACGGAAGTATTTCATAGGACTTGTTGAGAAACTGAATGGAAAAACCTTTAGGGGGAAATAAAGGTGTTGAAGTGAAGGCAGGTAAGCTCGTGGCAACAGGGAGTGGCAGAGTGCAGCCGCAGGCGGTGAACCCCTGCAGGGATGTGGAGAGGGAGGGAGGTGGTCACAAGGACAGGTGAAGGTGCCTTTCAGTGTAAGGCCTTTTTTGGATGGGAGGGGGACCTGTAGGATAATACAGTCGTAAAGGTGGACTATAACGAGATTGAGGCTAAGTGAGAGACTGAGCTGTGTATGAACAAAAATTAAATGATAGATTTGCAGACGTTAAGGGAGAAGATTTATAACAAATTGGGGAATGTTAAAAAGTATAAATCCCAAATTGTAGTCTGGAATAAAGGGGAGAAAAATATGTTGGCCGGTATGGAAGAGGAAATTAAGACTGTGAGTTTACTTTGGATATATTTAGACCAAACTTCTAATTCTGGAAAAGGCAGAAATCTGCTCTATCCCTTCACAAGTAGTCCTGAAACATTTTGATTTTTCTTTTAAATTATATTAATTCTGAAGTTAATAGTTATAAATGATACTTTTGCTAAAAAGTGGATTAATCTACTTAATAATTGTGAACCTGCCTATTCATCTTTCTTCTTTGAGAGGATTTGTTCTGCTTCTGTGTCTATTTGAGCAATAATTTAGATTGAAGGCTATCTCCAAAGCGTGCTACCGGCTGTTGTTCATTACCTGTTGGTGAACTGAGCATGTGGATATCAACTCCAAAGAGAGATACATTTAAGTTGTCTTAAACTGACAAAAGTGGTCAGATATGACAGAGCTGTGATTTTACACTTTAAAAGTATAAAAGTGTAGCTTGCTCACATTTTGATTGCAGTTTGAAATATTCCACCCCTTTTTTTTCCCCCTGAGTTTCACTTAAGCCTTGAATTTGAGCTGATAAATCAATGCTAGCACACATTTCCCCACTAGTGCTTTTAATGGGCACTCTCTTTGAAAGTTAAACATTCTAGTAAATTGCTTCAACACAGCCTTGTAAGGTTAAACACAGCTTTGAAATCTTTCTCATGTTAGGCAAGGTTGTCATAAGCTTTCAGCATAATTATAACAAGGCCAAAGCCTTGAAACTAGAAATGTGTTATAATAACCAATTTCATTGCTATAGTCACGGTAATCATTGTGATGATCCAGACATCCACCATTTTGTTCACGGAGATTTTAAATTCCTGCATGCATTATTTTTCAAGTCTTGTGGGCCACCTTATTTTCCAACTTTCAGAAACATACTTAGTTGCAAAACAGATGAACAAACAGAAGACTTTGTCAGCAGATCCTTTCTGTCTGCTCACTGTGAATAACATCTTCCTCTTGCTATCAAATGCCTTCTTTTTAATGCTCAGTTAATCAAATAAACATGAGCTAAATATTTAATGCATATAGACTATCTGAGAAAATCTTTGTTTTAATCTTACTCCTGTTAATAGCTGCACGGATAGATCTTATTTAAATGTAAAATGTGAATGTAGTAGGACATGTATATTTATAAGAGCTCTCCCATTGTTTTCTCAACACACTCCTCAGCTTATACACATTATCTATCTCTTTTGAAAATGCCGGCTGCCCCAAACTCCGTGATGTCCATTGACAGCAACTGCTAGTAAAACAATTCACCCTGTGGTCATGAAGACAGTCCACACAGCCACTCGCAATAACACCAGGCACTGCTTCACTGCCCCCTGAAACATTTGCCAGCCTAACATGCAGTTCTCACATATCTCACACGCTTCCGTGCTTCCTTCCTCCTCTCCCAACAAATAGCAAACTCCTGACATCCGTTACTGCGTCCTTTTCAGAAGTGTAGTTCTTCAAAGGGAGACTTGCTGTCATGGATTGGACAGAAATCTGGGAGGCAGGAGTTCCTCACATCTAATTTTGACATTAATTTATATTTTCCTTATGTTCATCTGTGAGTATCTTAATGGCAAATAGCTGTGGCCTTGGAAACGTGTTAGTACTGTAAACGGGAGCTGTCCTTAAAAGCAAAGCAGAAAGAGCTCAAATAATCTCCTGCAGTGAGACTATAGCTCACCAGGTCACAGGGGCACTACTTGAAATATTCAAACTGCTCTAAAAATTGTAAGTACTACCTACAGTACATTGCTATTAGGCTAAAAACACACCGTAATAAATGGTGAAACAAATACTGTTTGTTAATTTATCAGGATTAAGGGAGCATTTACTTTTCACTCATGAGAGTACTATTAATCATATTGACTCAGAAAATTACAGTTAAACGGAAGATATATTTAGAAATAATGTATGTAATTTCTGCATTGTGTATTTCAAATCCACAGAGAAGAACTACTAAATGAGGCAGTGAGCACCAACAATGGGATATTGTACAATTAGACAGCTCAGAGATTACCTCAAATGGACTTGATATATTGAGTTACTCACTTGCAAGATTAAACAAAAGGTACAAGAGGGGAAGCATAGCTATCACAAGACAATCACTTACACAGGTGAACTAGAGAACACCACAGCAACAGCAACGGTTGAAACCCCACAGGAGAATGAAAAACGCTATATGTGATACCTCAACTCTCTGGAATAGCTTTATTATTACTATTTCATAGAAAAACTATCCAGTGGAAAAAAATATGTTATGCAGTTTTGCAGGGTAGCAATCTAGCTCATTGTTCCTGTTCAGCAGCCTGGTTTATATGAATTAAAAATCACTGAGCTGCTTTGTGACTGAGAAATAGCATTCTTTATATAGTATGATCTAATAATTGAGCACATAATTAAAACAGACTGTCAGACCTTGCATCAATCCAAAGGAATTTTGGCAAAAAAATGAAAATTATCAACTACAACAAAAATAAGAATATGCCTTTGTGAGTTAATTTCTTTCAAATCTGAATATTTTGCAAATTCTTTTTTGGCTTTTGTCCTCCATGTTCTGTTAAGTTGTTCTCTTTATTTGTTGGCATTTTTATTCAAGGAGAAGCATACAAAAATAATGCATTATGCTATGCATTAGTGATTCATGGTGCACTGACAGTTTCAGCACCAGGTTCTCTGAAGCTTCATGTTTCACTCTATAAACAAATTCTATAATGTGTCCTTGCCTTCAGATACACCGTAGGCTTCTTTTATCTACCTGCACTTAAAACCATTTAAAAATTATATATATATGTGTGTGTGTGCGCATATATATATATATTTCCCTCAAACAAAAATGTGGGTCCTTTGCAACAACATGCCCGGTAATTTTCTCAGTCTCTTGCTTTTCTCTCTATCTTCATAAAGAAGGTTTCCCTCTATTTAGAATAAGATTGTTAATGAAGGATAATTTCCAAAACCAGCCAGAACAGGCGAAAACCTTTTTTCTGTGAAGCCATATGTAGAACTATTCTGGATTTTCATTTTATTTAAATGCAACTGGCCTATTTTCTTAAAACTTTGTATATATGGTATAAAAGGGGGGAATTCTATACTCTGCAGCGTTCGTATCACTTTGGATTGTACAAGATGATGTGGAGAACAGGATTGTTAGCACCTATTGCTACCTGGCAGATTTAGTGGTCTGAATTGTCAAGATTTCCTGGTGGCAATTTATTACCAGTGCTTTGTCTTTACAGTTAATGTAGTTTCTGCAAGTGGAAAAGAGTAAACACCATTTACTTTTATTAAAATACCCATGAAATTAAATCCAACCCTTACAATCTACCAAGGTAACAAAAACTCTTTTCATACCTTATAACATACCTGATATATTTTGGCTTAACACAATAAAAGCATACCCTTATCTGGCTTATCCTGTAATTATGTACATTAATCATTATAAATTGTCTCTGTCAGCAAAAAGGTATAAAACAACACCCCTTGAATATCACCAAGGTTAGCACTAAAACACTTAAAATTCAAGCAAACAAGTACTAATACTATGTAGCTTTCCCTCAATACTTTAATTATTAGCCAGTAAGAATTAATTCTTCATTTATATAAGTGAAGTACATGATAAAAGGTTTAAAATACAGGAAAGTTTTAAACAGGAAAGATGATAAAACACTGCAGGGAAAGTAAGAGAGTTAGGGATGAAAGACCTAGTTAGCTGTGGTGTACAATGCACTGAGTGTCATGTTTTCTGTTGACAGATAGTTATTTTAGACTACCACATCTGCCAAATTCCAGTATAAAATTAGCATGCACAGCAACCTTGTAAAGGAGATAGAGTCTCAATGACTGCTGTTTAGCTCTAATTTCACACTGATGTAATTCCATATGGGCATTATAGGATACAAGAGGGGGAGAGCAACTATGAATGAAAGGCTGTAGCTCATTTAAAGAGGAGAAAACCTTAAGCTTGTATGTCATAAAGAGGTAAAGCCAGTTTAAAACCAAATACAAACATGAAGGAAAAAAGAAACCAGGGAAACAGTGCAAGAAAACTGTAGTCTTTTTTAGTCTGACACCTGTAGTCTACTTTTAAATGTTTAAGATAATATTTTTCATTATGTTCACAAATGTAATTTAAATAATGAAGCATTAGTAATATGAGGCTTCCAGCTGCCTTGATATGCTATTAAATCTCTGCAAGAAAGAAAAGTGACACAGGCTGGCAAATTGGTGGTGTGAAAATTAATGAGCTTTCTCTCTGCTGATCAACAGTTGCCTTCCCTCCACCAGTGGCTGATTTATGTTCACTTTTACCACTTTGGGATTTTACTCTAAGCAACCCCAATGTCATTTCTGTATATGGAAGTCTGACGACATTTGGTACAACTGCAAAGGAGATGTTTTAAATTAATATCACCTCCTTTCTTTCAAATTTTTCTAAATTGCCATTTCTTCTGTTGCATCCAATATTAACACATAAGTTATATTTTAATAATTCTATTAACACTGAAACCTTATTAATATTTGTTGGCCTTCCTAGTGCTACATTG
This sequence comes from Ibidorhyncha struthersii, assembly GCA_013398815.1. NCBI lineage: Eukaryota > Metazoa > Chordata > Aves > Charadriiformes > Charadriidae > Ibidorhyncha > Ibidorhyncha struthersii. The sequence goes on along the minus strand of VZSZ01002580.1, from coordinate 23,536 downwards.
GAAATCCAGATTCTTCGTTTGCTTCAATACTCAAAAATAGAAAACAAACATTAGTCCTACTTTCTAAATGTACTTCAGCAGTCAACTAGATGAGAAAGTCTAGTAAGAATTCAATATTCTCTTCATCAGCTGTGACTGAAGTAAACAGATAAACTCAGTTTGAGAATGCACAGTAAATTCAGTGTAATTCAATAAAATCTGTATACACAAATATATTTTAGTAGAAGTTAGATACCCAGCTGGATAAAACATTTCCAATTAATTATTTAAACAGGAAATATAGACTTCTAGAAATAAAATATTTTATTCAAACAAGCTGCTCTTAAAGTAGCTTTCATTAGGAGAAGTTTCTCATATCCAAGATTAAAAAAAAAAAGTAAAAGAATCAACCACCTCCTGAAGCTAACCAATGTTCAAGCAAAGCAACTTAAGAGACGGATTTAACTTTTTTTTTTTCTCTCTCGCACACACACACAGACAGACTCTCACATAAAGGGACTAACTGTTCCCAACGAAGAACAGTTCCGTCAAATAGACTAACAAAAGTTCTTCTTTACGCCTAATCCTTAAGAAAGTCTCCTGGCATGAAGGAGACAAAGTCAAATTCTCTGCTTTGAATGAGATCTAATGTACGAGAGAAGCAGAGAGATGTGATCAGGCCACCACAGGGGAAATCCTAATCCCTACTTCATATAGAGGTGATAAGTGCCTGTGTGTGTATGTGTGCACATGTATAAGTGTACTGAGTTTGGTTCCTTTTTAAATCGACAATGTTCATAACGGTTTTGTTACAACAAAGCAATGGGAGCCGGATACTTATCTACATGCATATTCTAACGTTTGATATGGAATTTACTTTGAAATATTTTCATTGTGTATTGTGTTCTTGACTAAGTAAACTAGCATAGTGTTTTATCAACCTTATTGCTCTCTACAGCTACTAGAAAGGAGGTTGTAGGGAGGTGGGGGTCAGTCTCTTCTCCCAAGTGACAGATGATAGGACAAGAAGTGGCCTCAAGTTACACCAGGGGAGGTTTAGATTGGAAATTAGGAAAAATTTCTTCACAGGCTGCGTTGTCAAGCAGTGGAAGAGGCTGCCCAGGGAAGTGGTTGAGTCACCATTCCTGGAGGTATTTAAAAGACGTGTAGACGTGGTGCTTAGGGACATGGTTTAGTGGTGGACTTGGCATTGCCAGGTTAATGGTTGAACTTGATTAGCTTAAAGGTCTTTTCCAGCCTAAAGGATACTATGAATTTCTAGTCAGATCTAAATTTCTTGACCCGTATTGCTTCAACAAATGGTGCAAGAGACATAGTTAAGGTTCTATGAGATATACAAGTATTAGATATACACATATATATATCTGAGAAAATAATTTTACCTCTCTCATGTTTCTCATAGTTCTATTAAAATGTTTAGGTATCCAGACAGGAAGGATAATTTGTGTTTTATTCCTGAATCTAAAAGCATTAAAATTTTATAATTACCATTTCTGGCCAGACAAAAATATAGATATCATTAGTGTTTTTCTTATCCTCTATAATCTCCACTTTTTAGTATAAAGAAAGAGAAATATTTTATTATGGTAGAAAGTTAAAATGTTTTTAAAATATGTTTTGTCTTTCTGTGCAATTGTTATATGATCTAGATTACTAGCAGAATAATATGTAAACTCAACTCTTTTCAATATAAGAATTTTAAATGTGTAAAAATAATTTTGATTATGACTGTAGATAGAACTTACTCCTTCAAGACTAAGATTCAATGAAATCTTCAGACATAATCTATAATAACTGCAACTACTGCATATCAAGTGTTTTGTGATAAGACTGTACTTTGAGAAGGGAAAAGAAAATCCCCAAAGGGAAGAAATCGAAGCTAGGTAAATTCAGATCTGAAATTAAATGAAATATATGAAACAGTGATAACAGTTAATCATCTGAACAATTTACAAAGGATTTGGGAAGCATGGGTTGCACTCTTTCTATCTCTCCCCCTGTACCTGCTCCCTCCACACCTCCAATTTCCTGAAGTTAATGAAAAGTATGAGCTTGACACAGGAATTACTGGGAAAAACTCTCAAAAACCTGGCTGGAATATATACTTTCCAAAACACATAATTGCAATGTACTCCTTTATTCTTAAAACATATGAAACTGTCAGCTGGAAATGTGATTAGAATGTAAACATTTTCAGCTTATTTGAAGACTGAGAAATAAATTATGAAAAAGAATCTGAACAAACAAAATATTTTATTTAATAACAGAATGAACGTGCAGAATAAAATAAAAAAAAAACAGCGGAATTCAGTTAACTAAATCTTGACAGCTACCCTGTAGATGCCCACAGCTAAGCTAGTTTCCTGTAGTCAGTGAAATCAAAGAAACCTGTGTACAATTAACTTCATAACTTCTTAAAGTAAGCTTCTAAAAGTGGTTGAGTAAGCTGCAGTCTTTAAGTGTTTCTTCCTCTCTGTTGATGACAGAGGAAGTCTAAGTGTCTAATTGATCCAGATACCTATGCAGCGGATCTCTATGGCATCTGCTTCCATATTGTAAATACATGGACGTAGCTCAGTACTGACCAATGTTTACTGATTTTTAAGACTATGAGCATATTTAGGAGCATCTCAAACTCAAATGACTGTCTTTGTTGAATAAATCCTCCTTCAGTGTGTTAAGTAGTGACAAACATAGACTACAGTGGTTTTTTCATGTTTACTACAACGTTGCGTTGTTTGTTTTCTCTTGTGCTGGTAGACTACTACAGGAATTTGAGTTTCTCACAATAATTATACAAGACACAAATATTGTAATCCTATTAATATATCTAATATATCTGTTAATGTATGTATTCTGTGCTTAGTGTAGCAGTAGTCTCTTGAGTGTTGTAAGGTACACTTCTTTTTTTTTTTTAATCCAAATCTCAAATATGACGTATCTATTTTGTGTGTTATCTAGATAAGAAGTGTCATATTCTGTATAATAACTCAAAGCTAGGAGATATATACATACCAATGTATACTGACTTCAGAAGAAGCAAGAGTAGGTTCTTATTCAATAGCTTTATGAGTCATTAACTTTATCTGCTTTATCCAGAACACTAAAGCCATTTTTATAACTCCAGACTATGTGTTCTGAAAGAGTCTCAAAGCTGGTCAATGGATAGCCAAGTTATTTCATATCAGCCCATTATATCAATAATGTTTATGAAACAGAGAAAACAAAACCAAAACTAAACCCAACCTAAACCTACCAAATAAACAACAAAAAACAAACTAAAACAAAAAAAAAACAGAAAAAAAACAACCAAACAAAAAAAACCCACAAAATACTTAAGTATGGGTTTAATACTTAGAAACAAAACTTTCTGTTCTCCAGCACTTTAATACCAGAAAATAAATATAACACCCAATACTTATCTCTAAACTGTGAAGTCACTATGTAGCAGTTTTTTCCTGTAGACCATTCAATAGCTATATAAATGATGTCTCTCTCCTGGTGTGTGCTGTATTCATTTTGTAAAGGCCTTTACTGTTAATACCTGCAACAAAAAATGTTTTAAATTTCATTTTTCCAATTCAGCAGTGCAAAGACACCATTTCTCATTAACTCAGTCTTTATGTAGAGTTGTAGGGAACTCAGTATTAAGAAATGCTTAGGACGAACAATGTTGCCATATTTAGCATGAGATAAGAGTGATACAAGCATATATCTAGTCAGATAAATGAGAAAATCATAGAAAACAGGCTAAGAGATTTGTATTCCTTCTAATACATAAGCAAATGCTCATGGCTAGTGATATGTTTCAAGCAGTCTGGAGTTCTTCCAAGACAATCCACTCTAACTGACTTCAGTTCATGATCAGAATCATAAACAACCATTGAAAATATTGTCACAAACATTGAAAAAGATCATGTTGACAATGAATGGGGGGTTTTGTCTAGTTCCTTCTTGCAACTAAAAATGCTGTGGATGTCACCCTTCACTTCTAAAATTCGGTAAGCACTCTGTATCAGCGACTCCAAAAGAGCAGTCAAGGAGGGCACGGGAAGCTGATATGTTTACAGGCAGGTGTTTGATAGAGAATTTGTATGATAATGTGAAAAAAATCCAAGTGTGAAATTGGGAATCCCTGGACTAAGAGAGGGAAATATTATTTTGCATTGTATTGAATAAATGACCAGTGTCTAATAATATAGCCCTTACAGAACTTTTTATAGTCCTTTAAAACTTCACTCATTCTAATTTTATCTTAAAAGACAATACATCTTGTCTTTTGGAAAGTTTATGTTCGACATCTCATTGGCTTTTGATGTGGACACTGTCTTCTTCAGGGATAATTCAACTTTTTTACTTCATAAAATGTCTTGCAGATTGGAAATGAATAAGCTGTTCTTCTCCAGTTTATACCAAAAAAATCAGAAATATTTTTCATCTGCCTTTAAAGATATAGCATACTCTTTTCATAATTTCTTAGTTCCTTCATTCATTGAACACCCCAAAGTTTGCTGAGAAAAGACTATGCTGGAGTCCAGTCTCCTATACAAGAGGAAAATTTTATAATTTATTGGAAATTCTCAAAATAATGACTCTCTTCTCATTTCATAAGAGGTATAATCCTCCCTTTGAGTTTCTTTAATGTTTTTTTCCTTGATTATTTTACAGCTGCAACATGGAAGCCTTGTCAGAAATAGCTTTGTCAGAAATAATGTTATGAAAATCAAAATCTCATTTTAACCTACTGTAGTTAGACTAAACCTAAAAAAGAGTCATCTTGAAACATCAATATACAGAAGTTTGAAAATAAAAACTGTAAAAAGCATTTCTTTCCATTAATACATTATAAGTCATTTGTGTTTCATTTGTGTCCCTCATTTTTTCATAAACATTCAATATCATTCTTGTATTTTCCCTTTATAACAATAATGACAACAAAATTATGTCAGTTGTGTACTCCTGGTCTAGCCTCCTTCATCCCTAATCCTTTCTGCCCATAAATTACGTTAATTTATAAAGATAATTTCTGAGAACTAAGACCTAAAAGGTAATCCATTGGAGGTTTGACTTCAATTCAAATTAATCCGAAAGTTTTAATAAATTCCACACACTATTTTTGTCCAAGATTCTACTCCCCAAAACCAAATTACATGTGAGAAGCAATAATGCTTCTATTCTCCTGAGCATCCCTTCCCCATAAAAATCTGTGGCAAACTCACACTGACTTCAGTTCAGAGGAGTAGATGATCATGGAATGGAATAAAGGTATGGAGTCCTATATTACCCAAAACCCACTTAGACTATAATTGTAAAGCATTATTCTTCAGTTGCTTTTTTTTAAATCAATGCAGAGAAAAGAGAAATGTGTCCATAAAGCACAGTTTTAAGTTTGAAATGTACATCCTTTCATGCTTCCAGAAATCGTCCCTCAGAACCAAGACACTGCTCACTTACTCTGTAAACAAATGCCTTAAGGCTGAAGACTTTAAAAACATCTTTAATGGGAAAGAAATAACATTTTCTTGAGAAGGCTTTTATATGAATTTTGATGTGACAATACAAGACTGAATACAGCTTCTTTCCTCGATTGCTGCTGCTATTGTTTTGAGTCACATAATTACAGTGTGCACAAGTCTAAATTGGATACTTTTAGAACTGCTAAATGCTCAACAAAAGCAAAAAAATACTGATATGAAATTCAGTGCAGAAATAAAATATTCTAACGACTATACACAAAAAATGTACACAGTAATATTGTCAGGATTATTTATTGTCATAAAAATATTATAGAATACATATGGTGATTTTGATAATGTTTCTCTGGTTGATCCTACAGTGAAATCTTGCTTTCAGTTTATGGTTTCAGACATGTAATTATATCTGACACTGAAGTAATTTGTTGGTTATTTTCAGGCGAAACAAACAAAATCTCAACAAGAATAAATTGTAGAAATTAACACACCTTTTCAATACTCGGTAGCTGTCAAAAGACAAGGCAAATGCAGATAGTATTAATAAAACCACTGAAAACAAACCAGAAATTATTCATCATGTCAGTTGCATAAACATATTGTACATGTGCTCTAGGATGTAATATAGTTTGCTCAACTTTTGCCACAAAAAAAAAAAAGGAAAAATTCAAAGGAAATACAATAAGTGACCTTGTTCAAAAATGTCAAAGTGATACAATTTTAGAGATGCCAGTACGTCTCCCTGGATAAAACAGGCACCCAGATGACGACCTGTGGCTAAACACCTAACCTGTAAACAAGTACGCCGTCTTCACTAGGGAAGATTAATTCTACCCCTTGAAATCTGGACGTGGTTTTAACCTTCCTGTCTTAGAAGGGATATAGAAAAACTAGAAAATGACCAAGAACAGAGATTCAAAAAATATTTCCATATAAGAAAGACTGAATAGATTAGGTCTCTTTATTGGAAAAGAGCCAACTGAGACAGGGCATCCCTGCCTCCGGTGTGGGTAAGAAAGAAGAATGGGGTTTGATTATTCACTATTTCCCATGTCACAGAAACCAGGCCATAACCAGTGAAATTATTTGACAACAGGCTCAACTAAGACAAAAGAATGTCACAAAATGTTTTGTTGAATTGAAAAGGGGATTAGTTTGCTATATGGGGAAAAGTCCATCAGCAGCTATTAAAAATGAGTGTTGTGCCTCACCTGCAGCTCAGAAGTTCTTAATCCTTATGATTGTCAGAAACTGATAGGATATAAAAGGAAAATTGCTTTATAATATTTTCCATTTTCTCTTAATCTTTCTATAAGATTTTTCTGGTTACTACTGTTACAGACGAGCTATTGGGCTACCCAAACCTGTGGTCTGACCCTGCACAGCTGCTTTCAGGCGGCAGAACTGCATTGCTTTTCTCAACAGAGAAAGACAGAAGGAAGCATACTGGTATCAAACATAAAATCTCGACGAAAATAATAAGTAAGGATTGTATTATTCATGTTAACTGATTTTCTTTGTGTTTACACTACAGCACTATAATTATTTATGCTGTAATGTTAGTTTTAAACTTATTTTCAGTACCATTCCTACTGCAGAACATTTAATGTTATTTGCAGTTCATATTTATTGGACTTAACTTTACTCCCATTTTATTCCCCCAAATATGATACAAATTAGCTTAGGAAGTTTGGTGTTGTAAAGCAGAATCTTGCTTCTGAACTTCCGAGCAGATGGGGAATTTACGTAAGGTGGTAAATTGTCCTCTTCGTTTTCACTTTGAATCCCTGGCATAGTGACTTGACTCATTCTCCCCATGTCACCTGAAATTCCACGTGCTGAACGAGTACAAAATATTCAAGAGATTATACTATGTGTCCAAGGGGACAGTTCCATTTTTAGTTCTACTATACTTTATACTAAAATTTACTGCAGGACCGCCTTCAGGCTTTGTGCCTACCTCTGGTGTTCGGGGAGGGGTTTTGGGGCTGGGGGAGAGGGGTGATTTGAGCATCCTTCATTTGGATTTTGTGTTGTGTTGTTTTTTTTTTTTAAAGAAATGTACTATGTCTAANCTTTTCTTTTTTTTTCACTTTTTAGTAACATAATCCTGCAGCAAATACTCAGAGAATATTCCTTTCCTCACAGAAAACCAGCATTTATGTCTGAATCAGCTCAGAAGTTGTAGGGACTGCCTGCTGATTTTTTGATAGAGAAGGGAACTGAAATCACTCCCCATGAATAAAAAAGCATAATAGGATAAGCATTTACTTTCCAGAAACAAAAAAACAAGTAGGTGGTTTGCAGGACTATCCTATTTGTAATGGTTTGTCCTCTGTAATATATCCTAAAGCTCAAGTGGCACCAAAGCTGGTAAGAGGTGAGCAGATATGATGCCAAAATTGTATATTTTTCACCAGCCTTTCAACTTTTTCTGAACCTTACCCTGCTGCCTTTGAATCCAAAGCTAGTCTTCTGCTAGCTTCAGTTGGAGCAGGCTCTTCTGGTTTGAAGCTATCTCCTAGCTCAAGTTTGGAGTATTTTATTGTGCAGCACGTGCCAGTGAGGAACTAAAAGGCTTAGTCTGCTTATCCAAAGGTAAAGCAGTGCCTGGAGGAGGCTCAGCGTACACAGAGCGGTTCCATCTGGGCAGCTATCTGCATTTCACGTGCAGTTAGAAGAGCTGCACATGCAATCATACACATAATTTCTTCAATGTTTTCATTTGTACTTGTCAACTACTATTTCATTTTATTTTTGTATGTGTCCCTCAGCTTCTTTCAGGTAGACAATTCTAAACGTTAGTACTAGTATTGTGTTTGTGTGTATTGTACTGGGGAAATAGATAACTATTTACAGGTGTTCTGTTCAGGTTCGTTCAAACGCTGTCCCTGTACTAACAGTCTATTGCCAGCAGGCATTTTCCTTCATCTTATGCCAGGGTTTCACATTAGATGAAATGTTTTTCGTGGCATTTGTTTTATGATTGGTTTGTGTTTTGTATTCATGTCAAAGGGACGCCTGAGAATAGTAGGATTTAAGAGGAATTTTCAGAAAACAGGTATTGTCTTCATTTCATATTTGTACCTGAATACAAACCAGATATAAAAAATAAACAAACTATGGACAAGATGGCACACTGCATGGTGCATGTAAAGCTATACTGGACAAAGTCTTAGAAAATACAGCATAGTGCACCCAGGGGAACATTTCAGTGCTAGCAGAGGAATGGCCTAGAAAATTTATTATATTTTATGCAGCCCTGGCATCTATGATGCAGAAAAGCTTATTGCTCTTTAAAACAGTGCTTATACTGTATTGCTACTGAGCCAATTCTTGGTGATGTTTTCTACCTGCGACGAGCACAGACTAGGGCGGTGGGGTGCTCCCACCACCTCTGGCAAAATGTCCTGGATAGAAACCGCTGATAATGTACTAACATTATATGTTAACAGGTACAGGAATGTTGGAATGGGACACACAAGATATTCTGGATGGCATTTGTCCCAAATCGATA
>VZSZ01002580.1:0-14242 GCA_013398815.1 Ibidorhyncha struthersii | reverse complement strand
CAGGGAGGTGGTGGATTTGCCATCCCTGGAGGTGTTTAAAAAAAAGGTAGACGTGGTTCTTGGGGACATGGTTTAGAAGTGGTTTTGTCAGGTTAGGTTAATGGTTGGACTCGATGATCTTAAAAGTCCCTTCCAACCTTAACAATTCTATGATTCTATGATTCTCTATACAAAACCTCTATACAAACTCCTGCGATGACAATCTTGTCTCCCACCTGCTGTAACTGGGAAAGTCCCAGACTGGAGTCAGTGATGGACAGGAACTGGATTCTGGATCTGGATTCAGGAATGCATGGATTGGGATCAAAGGCAGACAAACAGAGACCCCCTCGTACACTGGCCATTGAAGAAAGAGGCTGACCCTTTGATCCCTCAGCTTTTATACTGAGCGTGAGGCAGATGGCATGGAATACCCTATTGGACAGTTTTGGGTCACCTGTCCTGTCTGCTCCTCCCCGCAGGTGTGACCCTCTACACTTTTCGGCTTCCAACCCTCCAACGGGGCAAATAACCAAGTTATCTGCCCTTGGGTGTCATAGCAATAAGTATAAGTAAAAGCCTCTCTGCATGCCATGCCTTGGCAAAAATTGCAGCAAACCAGGTCTTACCTCTCTGAGAGTGAACAGTTTCTGCATGATATGCTGTTTATTTCAGAAAGTTCAGTTAGTTAGAAGAGTCTTAGCTGCAAAGTAAAATCACAAACAGAAAGGTTCTGGTTTACCTCAAACCAGGGCAGGAAATGTGTGTGTGGATGGAAGTGTACTAGAACTGTATAGGGTTAGTTATAAAAGCATGTTCAAAAATTTATCAATGTGTTTATTAACATTTGTGATTCATATTCTGGGTCTATCTGTTATATTACTGATACTGATCCTGAATCTGTAGTTCACTGATTGCCGGTTAATTGTGTGTTGTTTATAAATCAATAAAGCACTTTGATCTTGATTGGTTTTAAACTACATAAACCATGTATTTTTTCCCTGCATCAAGGACAGAAGCATGTGATATTTCCCTGAAATGTGTTGATTGTTAGATTAGATAAGGCCTGTGTAACACGCCTGACGTTGGCTGCATTTGACTCTGTCCAGTCACTCTTAAATTATTGCACGAAGCCGGATGTTTACTGCAGCAGAATCTGACAAATGCACTATGCTCTTCTAAGGATAATATTAAAATTAAGCACTTTCACAGAGCAAAACCCGTCAGCAGCTTGCTGTCTAGTTCCATGCTCAGACCTTATTTACTTGGCCCAATTAAGAAGACAGCCTGGCTTCAATAAATACCATGCTCTGAAGTATTACCCTTCTAATATGCTTGTTAAACCACTGTTTTCTCTAATTTATACTTTCATTTTGCAGTCATTTTCAAATAATATTGCTTAATGCTTTAATGAATCTCTTTCCTTGCTGACTATATAAAACATTCACTTAAGTATACATCAGTTCTACGGCGTCTCCGCCATGGTTGTGTTCTTACTGCAATTTGATGTTACAGACTGTTAACCAAAATAGCTGATGCCAAAATAATGCTAGTATCCAGTCCAAAAGTCCCAACCAAAACCATTGCTGTATCTTATGCTTATTCCCCAATCACCCAGAGCTTGTTCTGCTTAAAAATCAGTACCACAAACTATACATCCGTAGTGTACTTATGCTAAACAAACTACTGAAGCCTAAATTTTTCTGCCTACTTTTCTGCAAAGCTAAATACTCAGTAGGGTTAATAGAACTCATCCTTTTTCCTGTTCTCTCATTCTAGTAATAAGGCTATCATTTTCTCCTCACCAAAACAAGCCTTTTTCAGTAGAAAGTTGTAGGTATTCAGTATATGAGCCCACATTAAATTCTTTAAATTACAAATTCAGATCACCTAACTAGCAAGCATTTATTTAGCATCCAGCAGTATAACGATGTATGTGCAGGTGCAATCTAGACCTCTGCTCTGGAGCAACTGTATGCACACCCAATGGCCACAATAAACCTCTCAGGTTTATTTTTATTCACTTCCAGTGAAGAGCATTCTAGATTTTTTTCATATTCAGTTCCATACTTTAAAACTTCTCTCAATATTTAGCCTAACTAATTTTTGCAGAAACATATGTTGTTCTCTTCCAGTATCCATCTCTTCCAGTATCCATGTCCCTTTCACATGGAAGAGTTAACATTTCTCCTCAGTCTTCCTTTTTAAGGACGAACAAACCAATTCTTTCAACTCAGCTTGAAATCTCTTATCATACTTGTTGCTATATTCTGCATTTTTTCCAAGTTATCTATATCTTCCTCCAAGTGTGTTTCTCAAAAAATATACATAAGACTTGTATAAATCTTTACCAATCCAGAACCATATGTATCTTGAGTACCCGACTCTTGCTAAAACGTCCTAGAATGTTCCCTTTCATTTTTGCAAGAATATCACATTCTTGGGTCAGACTGCAACATACAGATCTACTTTTGCAATATTGTTGCTGGGTCAATTTGTCTCAAATTTCTAATTCAGCATCTCCTAATAAATAACATTTCACTTCTCTGTCCTGAAGCTCAGCTTGTTTCTTTCAAATCATCCCTTCAGTTTATTAAGACTATTTTGACTTCTCTCCCCAAAACAGCTATTCTAGGTTTGACTCACCAGTAAAATGCATTATATTCTTTACCCCATCACCTGATCCATTAATGAAAGTATCAAATAAATTCACACCCACAACAGACTCTTGCAAGGTTTCATCTGAAATGTCTGTCAGGTGGGCACTAAATAAGTGACACTTCCTCTAGAAGCGGAGTTTTCCACCAAGTTGTGTGTTCATCTGACAATATTTTCACACAGAACATATTTGCCCAATTAGTTTATGAAAATGTCACCTGGAACTTTGTTGCAAACTTTGCTAAAAGTCAGGCTGTATTGCATTTAGTGCTTCATCTCTCAGGCCAGTTAATCTATGAAGACAATGTATTTATTATTCCTCCAATGCTCCATTAATTTGTAGTCTCCAGTCCTTCTGCTATAACTTGTCCAAGATACACAGAGAACCTCAGGATTCATTGGGGTACCAAGGGAAGCAGGAGAATTAAACAGGATGATCTAGAGCGTGCCTTCATATGTGCTCTGTTCAAGGGCGGTCTGAAATAAGTGCATACCAGTCATCTTTGATTCTCTGCTACCCAGTCTGTGTCCTAATCACTAAGCCAAAGACTCACTCTTACTGACTCTCTGGACCTATTATTACTTTGATTCCCCTTTGAATGTGGACAGACTTCAAAGGAGGGGTGACTAACAAAGTAGTCTAATCTTGAAGTGTAGTATTGAGAGAATGATATATGCTTGGAGGTCAATATTATGGGTTTTAATCACTCCAGGCAGAGTCAGAACTTAAATCCAGGGCCTTTTTTTCCTGGCTTGTGCTTTAATTGCTAAGTTACTTCTAAAAGGGAGCGGGCAGGCCTTTGGTCTACGTTTAGAAGGAAGGCAGCAGCAGCAATCTGATCTGAGAAAACTGACTGAATCGAACCTTTCGGGAAATAAAAGTAGATGAACTCACAAATCCTGAATCCCCACAGTGACTGATACTGAGCTGTTCAGCACCATTAAGATTGGCACATTTCTGTGAAAAACTGAAGGCAGATTGTTAGAAGCTTACAGAACCAACGTAAAAAGAAATTAACAGATAGCACTTTAGGCAATGCTGCCTTTGGAAGGTAGCTGAGATGAAATTTTTTTTTAATATATACAGAGTTTTGCTTATTTTTGTTTAAGAACTCCTTTAACACCTAAAACCCTTTACTACACCCAGCCTGAAGTTATGGAGCCCAAAATATTAAGCAAAACTATAAATGATCTTAAGGGGTCTCTCATTGAACTGAACAGAAAGGGCAGTTAGTTATTACATGTGAAACTCCTGCCGTTGAGCTCAGGCCTGGCAGTCCAGCAAGATCAAGAGGAGCCTCCCAGAAATGGATGGCAAGTTTGCACCATCCGTTAATACCTCTTAAAATCAGTGACAGAACTCTTAAGCAGCAGCAGACTCAAGGAATGATCTAAGCTTCTAGTATTTCTCTTGAAATCTTTTTATTCATAAATCATTTTAAGATTTGATTCACACTGAAAAGCTGGATAATTATTTAATGCATGAAGTTCATAATCATCTGTATCTACCCTGCTTCAGCAGTTACATTAATCAGAGAATAACTGTTGTGCGGCAGCTCAAATGACTTAGTAAATTGCATAAGCAGGAGTTTACTTTTTCTTTTTTAAATACTGGATAACAACTACTGTTTAGTACATGAACAGGGCTATACAGCAGGTAAGACAACATTGAACACTTCAAGAATCACTTCTAAACAGCTTTTCCTTAATTGTGCCTGCTGTGTGGAAAACTCTAGTATATTTGTAGAACGATTGTACCAATTTGCTAAATCACATCCTACCCTTAAATGGAGGCAATGGCCACAATCAAGGGCAGAAATTTTAAAATTTGGAAAATGAAAGAAAATACAACACACTCAAATGATTGCAAGCATTAGATTAGATCATTATAACAAATAAATTGTTAATTACATGTTCTCAAATAACCAGAACACATTTTCTCTACTCCTGGTGCTTCACAGTACTCTGAAGTATATACTGCATAAACTTTCTAAATATTAAAGTTATCCTTCTGGTTCCCTACTGCATTGCATCTGGCACACTGATGAAATCCTTATAGCCAGAAAAGCAAGAACCAAACCTGGAAAGGCAGAAATCATAATGTGGAGTCATTGCAATGAATAGGTGATATTGATCATAGTTTGAAGGTAAGCATAATGAACTCTCATCAAAAATCCTCTAAAATATATGGGTTCAACAGTTCTTTAAAACAAACAGCTGGTTAGGCAGTGTTATTCTACATCACTAAAACAGCAACGCCTACTAGTAAACCTTTGCCTTAAATTGTAGTTATATGGTGGTACTACTGTTCTTTAGATGCCCATCATAGAAAAAGCTGCAGTACTGTGTGGAACTTTTCAAATACCTTAAACTTACAGTAAGTAAACAAGCTTGCAAAGTGCTGGTCTAATCTTGCTAGTCTTCGTATGTGTGCAATACCAGGATAGGTTGGAAATGTTGTTTCCCATCTCTTCCAGGTTCCCATCTCTTCCAAAGGTTTCTTCTTCGCATCCATGGGTAGAATTTTGCTGACTTGAGACAGGTGACAGAGAAAAAATGGGTTTCAGGTGGTGCCCCACTCAAATATTTAGCAGAACCATAGTACAATTTCCTGTGCAGTTACATACTGACTGAACTTGTCCAAATCAACTGTTATGACACTGCAGACTAATTATACCCTTTGTCTCTGCTCACTTTTCCAGTTAGCCAGTAACCACACAAAAATATGAGGAATGAGTCGTATTATCTTCTTACAGTACCAATTTCTGGAACTAGAATTAAATACCATGTTCAGATCCCAGATCCCATAGGTGTGCTACAGCACACAAAGTAGGCATTTAGGGTCCCTTCATTGCCAATAATGACCTAGGTACTTCTGCAAAGGCAGGCAGAAAGTTTGCCCGTTTAACACTTCAAAACTGCTCTGGAACTTAGACATTCAAGGCATCCCATAACAGTAATCAAACATTGGTCCAATCTACATATCTATATCTAAGTTAGTCACAGAAGTTGCTTTCACAATTAAAGTGAAAATTACACTAATGAGTATGACTCACCTATGATGAATTGCTCTCTAAAAAAGCCTTTTTTTTCTCTGTTGCCTGCAAAGTAGCTTGGGAAAATGCATTTAGATGCAACCATCTGAACTTATGTTCACCAGAATTTAGCTGAGATGAAACACACACTGCATGTTTTCATATCCTTAAGCTGAGAGCCCTGTTCTGTGGATCAAGCACCCGCTGGGCAAGGCCTTTTATTTTTTAAGGGATGAGGACCAACAACGCTTTGTAACCTTGTGATTAGCATGCATTGCCTTGCATACTATATCTTGGGCAGGAGCTGTAGCCACCAGGCTGTAGGCTTTGGCAGACATACATTTTCTCCTCCTTTTGAAGCTGTCCAGTTAGGTAGTAAGGAGTACAAGAAATGTAGATGTAAAGGGAAGCATGATTTAGTCTACTGATTGGGCACTCAAGAGCAAAGAGAAAGAAACATAAATTGAAGCTACTGTTTAGGTACTCATTAGAGAAAAATCATAGAATCATAGAATGGTTTAGGTTGGAATGGACCTTAAAGATCATTGAGTTCCAACGCCCCTGCCATGGGCAGGGACACCTCCCACTAGACCAGGTTGCTCAAAGCCCCATTCAACCTGGCCTTGAACACCTCCAGGGATGGGGCCTCCACAACTTCCCTGGGCAATGTGTTCCAGTGCCTCACCACCCTCAGAGTGAAAAATTTCTTCCTAATATCTAATCTAAATCTACCCTCTTCCAGTTTGAAGCAATTACCCTTTGTCCTATCACTACATGCCCTTGCAAAAAGTCCCTCTCCAGCCTTCTTGTAGGCCCCCTTCAGATACTGGAAAGCTCTTATAAGGTCTCCCCGGAGTCTTCTCTTCTCCAGGCTCAACGACCCCAACTCTTTCAGCCATTCTTCAGAGGAGAGGTGCTCAGGTGCTCCAGCCCTCTCATCGTCTTTGTGGCCCTCCTCTGGACCCACTCAAACCGGTCCATGTCCTTCTTATGTTGAGGGCTCCAGAGCTGCACGCAATATTGCAGGTGGGTTCTCACCAGAGTGGAGTAGAGGGGCAGAATCACCTCCCTCAAACTGCTGGCCACACTTCTTTTGATACAGCCCAGGATACGGTTGGCCTTCTGGGCTGCAAGTACACATCTCCGGCTCATGTTGAGCTTTTCATCAACCAACAACCCCAAGTCCTTCTCCTCTTAGATTTTGCTCCCTCCTCCCTTAATTATTGGTATTTTAATACTGTTTTCTAAATAAAAACATTTAAACAGCTCAGGAAGCCATATATATATAGATACAGACAATATATATAGAGAGACGATGCCTGTAACTTGTCATATAGGTCTTAGCTCACTTCCACACACTTTGTAGCTCAGTTAAACAAGTTTCACTGTTCATAGCAGTGATTTTCACTATAATTATGCTAAGGTTTTATAGTAATCATACTGCAGCAACACAAACTTCTAAAAATACCCTTGTGATTTTTTACAAGTCCAGCCAGATTTTTCCAAGGCAGTGAGTATTTATTGTCTCTTCAAAATATATTCAGATTCATTTAACATAGCCAATTATGAACTGCCTGAGGGGTTTACATAAACGCTTCATCGACCCTTCTGAAGTTAGTTGCATTAAACATGAATGAGTCCAAGCTGGACTTGTTATGCTGCTAGTTTCTGAACTTTCCCAGTGGGCACTTAAAAAAATATGCAGCTATTATACATTAAGAAGTGTCTTTCTTTGATGCGGGTCTGTTTAATTCTTTTACTTTTTGATTTTTTCTTTCTGTTACTTTTTATTTTTTTAAGGTAGAAGGAAAACAAACAAAGCAGAGAGCCCAGCTAGAACTTACTGAAATCCCTGACTTATTTTGCATTTTCTATTCCAGTAGTGTAAAAACCCGTTCAAAGAAAAGACATAAAAGGAGCCAAAGTGCCTTTGGTAGCCACTAGAAGTACAATAAAAATAAAGAATGCCAGCAACAAACAATCTTCCAAGAGTTTAAAAAGTGTCTTGACAGAAAGAAAACAATGTTCCAGTTCAACTTCCCATTAAAAAATGTCTACTGTAATTTGAGCATGTCAGCTACATCCACAAATCTCATGCGATTTCTTCCTCTTAGCAACATGAAACACAGCAAGTAGGATTCCAGTACATTACAGCACTTGAGCATATGCTTATATATACCTCTAGACAACCACAAACTAATGCAAAAAAAGGAAATTAAATCTTTCCTTAAGAGTTTTATGAATCAAAAGATGAACTCTTTAAGTAAAACCTGACTCTTAAGGATTATTTACACAAAGTACAATCTTCACTGGCCTACAGAAAGAACAAGAATTTAATATTCCTCCTGTATCTGTTTTAATTTACTATAAGCCATGGGAATTTTACCCACTGTTTTTTTAATACATTAATAAAGGACAACTGGCATCAACTACCTAGAGATTTTCAAGTGCGATTCTACAGTAATAGACAATAAATGTAAAAGTCACTTGGAAAATGAAAAGCCAAGCCCTCTAGCAGGGAAAAGGTTGCAAAACAAAGAAGAATAAATTTAGCTATTGTTTTCTCATTCTCATTGCTCTTGCCATTTCATTAGAGGTTTAAATATGTGTTATTTTTCTGAAAAACATCTTAAGTTTCCTATGATATATATACTTTTCCTTAGAATTATTTATTTTAAGTGCCTACTTTAGTATTTATTAAGCCAAAAGCCTTAAAGTGGAATGCTTTAACTGTGAATCAGTAGCTGGAAAATGCAGAGCATTTCATGGTATTACACCTATATAAGAAAAAAAAAATGTATTACAAATTATTTACTTTGTTCTCAGTGTTGTAGCTGCCACATTTTTCATATCTCTGTCACCATTCAACAAGCTGTTTTGAAAAATCCTAATAGACTTTGGCAATGAGCCGTATTTCAAACATGCTTAATTGAAGATCTTGGCCTAATCATTTGCTATGCCATACATATGCATTTTAAGCAAAGTGTAAGTAACTGGGACTGTTATTAACTACAGAACAAATGCAAATGGATTACATAATATATTTCTGTAATGCATGTATTTTGAGCCAATAAAATGACCTTTGAAAATTACTGAGATGTGTGAAAATGCCATTTACTGTAATAGGAATCAGCAAAAGAAGGTGAACTGTAGGTGAGGCTTAACACTTCTTAAATTTTCAAAATCTAGGCAACATTCAAAGGCTGTGCTGTGAATATTTAATCACCTTTAGGAAATACATGCGGTACATGTAAAACTGTTAAGCTTTGTTGCCTTCACATTTAAACCAGCATGGTTTTCCATTTTAACACTTTATTATTAATAGTACATTCATTTCTAATCAGAAACAGAAGTAAATGCATGGTATTAGAAGAGATTTGTGAAATTATAATTTATTAACACTACCTGAATAGAAGCAGAGCTTTTGACAAGGCATAACATTTAAAAAGTAAAAAGTCACCAACCTGAATACCTTATAGTTTTAAGAACAATTCAAAAGGCAATGACATATTTGGAGACTCTGAGGCCATTTTGTGACAGAGGTTCCACTAAAATGTAAAATTAAAATTCAACTTTCAGTTAAAGTATAAGTTCAGGATGTTGGAAAAGATAACATGCCCTCTTGTGAAGTTTTCCACTTCTTTTGAGAACCTGATGAATTTCCTGAGGGTGAAGTTTTGCACCTGAGGTTTTTACAAGGGAAGTTGTTGTTACTTGCGTCATTGATGACATTTATTACCCAAGTAATTTTTTATTTCTACAAATGATGACAGGAATAATATAGAAGGGATTCTCCCAATCTCACTCATAACTAATGATGAAATCCTGTGCAGTAAGTATTATTTAAGGTTATTATTGTTTGCTTTTTTAAAAACTGTTATAACTGTATAACTCACTGCAAGAAGGACAGGGCCATTGGCTCACATGAACCTTAAATAGCACTAATGTGAAAATATTCAGCCAGTCACATCCAGAACCTAACAGGCAGTTGGAAGCTAAGATGCAAAGGAGACAGGATCAAAAGAACAGTCTAGAAAACACAGAGATATCACGATTTGAGGACTGGCCTTCCATCTTGGTCTCACTACCACAACCCTTTGTATTAGCTGAAAGCAGGCAGTTTCAAACGTAAGCTTTGGTTGGTATCCAGCAGTGGTCATTGTGAAGCCTCAACACTGCAGATGTTTTGCATTGGTCCAGAGTATCAGTGAATCATATTTTGAGTTAAAATGAAATGTTTTCAGGTTTGTATTATGTATGTCCTTATTAGAAACATTGCGTGTATGCATCCCCTGCAAGTTTATTTTTTGTGTACTGGGGTTTTTTTTTAGTAATTAGTAAAAGTAAGGGATTGCACTTAGAAAAAATACTTTAAAATGAAATTAAAATTGAAAAGAGAGCAGAAATTGTGGAGTGAAAACATTAAAGAAACATTGCATCATCTCCAAAGTGAGCATCTCCAAATTTGCCAATTAGAATCTTAAGTATCTAGCTTAATGAAACCTGAACTTTTCTCATTTAGAGAAGGTAAATGAGCAGAAACATACAGAAATGAGTATTGAAGGCAACCAGACATGTTTGTTTGCCTTGCTCATTGCATGACGACACTAACAATTGACAAGAAAAACTAAGCAATTTTAAAAAATCGGCTTCACTGGAGGACTACAAATAGTGGTTTTAACTGTAGCAACAGGACTCTATGCAGTCTCTGCAGTGAAAAGTCAAGATTTATTCCTACTTATGGCTGCCTTAGAAATTAACCATGCTCTGAATTTCACGAGCGTATCACTTAGGGCCAAAAGGGAACATTTTGATCATCTGCTTTACCTTCTAGGGAGCCGTGTTGACATTTTTTCATTATTTTAATACGCCTTCATATGTCTGTGTGCTGAGTGCCTTCAAATCACAATGAAATTGTCAATGGAAGTTTCAGTTTCACAGATTTTAAGGCTAGAAAGGACCATTTTAATCATTTTGCCTGACTCCCTGCATAACACAAGCCATTATTTTTACCAAGTGATTCCCAAATCAAGCACATAACTTCAGGCTGAACTAGATAATATCTTCTGGAAAATAATTCAGTTTTGATTTCAAGTGGTAAAGATTCCACCATTATTCTGAGGAAAATACCCTAATTTTTAGCCCCCGTCACCCATTAGTTCTAACTGCAGCTTGTTTTCAGTTTTCAGCTGTTACGTTACGTTACGTCACGTTTTTTTTAATCTACTTGAGAGCCCCGAGGAAAGGTTGTGATGGTTTATTTTTTAATATTTTAATAGGCATTCATCTATCAGCATTCAGTCTCTTCTTTGCCACTAACATTCATTGTGCTAAACTCATTTGATGACAATTCCTTATTCTCTCCATCAGTGCCACTTTCTTGCCCTTGAAAACACTTTCAGATGATTTTCTTTGAAAATTATTTTGGATCATATTAACATCTCTCACTAAAAAATACAGAAAAGAGGCAAAAAGTCCTTTTAATCTGATAATGCAATACTTGTAAGGAAAGAACTTCTGTGACAATACTAGATTTTGCTGAGATTCTTTGCACGTGCTCACATTTTACACAGATGCCTAAAATTATTCATACTGTCATGGTTTAGGCCAAATCAGCCACTGGGGATGTTGGGAACCCCAGATGAGACTGACAGCTGTTCCCCTCTACCCTCTTCAAAAAGAGAGGCAGAGGAGGGAAAAAGAGACTTATGAGTTTAGAAGGAACTGAACTACTTTAATGAAATACTAATAATAAAATACAAAGGAAATAATGAAATATATACAAAATTGTATCAAGCTCCCAAGATGACAATCACGACACCTGCTGGCACTGGGGCAGTCCCAGGCTGGACTCAGTGATGGATGGGAACCAGATTCCAGATCTGCATTCAGGATCAGGACCAAAGGCAGACGATTGAAGTGAAGAGAGCAAGAGGGCAAGAGAATGAGAGAGTGAAAAAGAGAGGAAAAAGAGAGGAAAAAGCTGACTTTTTGATCCTTCAGCTTTTATACTGAGCATGAGGCAGATGGGATGGAATACCTTGTTGGTCAGTTTTGGGTCACCTGTCCTGTCCACTCCTCCCCACAGGTGGGACCCACTGCGCTTTTCCACTTCCGTCCCTCCAACGGGGCAAATAACAAAGTTGGTTGGCCTTGGCTGTTACAGCAACAAGTATAAGCAAGAGCCTCTCCGCATACCATGCCTGTGCATCAAATATAAACATTGCTCTTATCGCTCTGAGAGAGAGAATATTGTCTGTACAATATACTGTTAATTTCAGCAGTTAGAAGAGGCCCAGCTAAGAAGCAAAGTTACTGAACAAAATTGATCCTCTTTTACCTCAAACCAGGACACATACTTAGTTCAACATACGTGAAAGAACAGTCTGGTCCAACAGTTTTTCAGAGCAAATGAAGCCAACAGAATGACCCTAGAATGACAACAACAGAAGAACAAAAGATATTAGCAAGCTGTAGAGTAGGGTCTTTAACCTTTTAAACAGTATGATGTTATTATTGCTGTCATTCAAAACAAAGAAAAAAGGCCAGTGCAGACTACTTGTTCAAAGTCAAGTTGAAACAAGCAGGTGACAGAGACACTAATTTGATCAGTATGTCTACAACACTATAATGGCAGGGACACCTCCCATTAGACCAGGTTGCTCAACGAGGTTTCATTCTGAGCAGAGGACATCCGTCTGCTTGCTCCAACAGGAGATACCTGGGCTCTTCTCTCTGCCACCCCTCAAAACACCCTGTAATTTTGGTGTGGTTAAGGAGGTCAAGCCTCGTCAAGATGAGGACGACCCTGAATATAGGCTTTTGGGTTACTTTTGGCATCATTGTGTGCTGGAAAAAGAGATGACTTTTCTCTATTAGGCATCTAACCACAGCAGAAGGCTAGGCAGCCTGAATTCCACATGAAGCGTCCTTTGTTTCTCCTCTCAATTCCCCATACAGACAACAGGGAGAGATGAGTATACCTTGGGTTCCCATGATGGCTTCCAGATGTCTTCAGAGGTTTTCTTCTTTCCCTTGTCTGCAGCAGAACATGTTAGGTCTACTGGGGCCACAGGTGTGAGCATATTACCATTACTTAATTGTAAATAGTATTTGGATGGGTTCTAATTACAATTACCAGTCTTTTGAAAACATAAATACCAAATGCTAAAAAAAGCAAAGTAAGTGATTAAACAGCCTGTTTGTGTGTTTGAGCATAACAGCACTGAGACTGTCAAGCACTGTGCCCTGTGATTAGAGCACATAATGCTGTACCACTTTTTGTTCCTGGAGACAACAATGACAGTTTGTTGGATAAGATTGAAGCTATTTTTCAAAAAAAAAGTGATTGCTTATGTTACTGTGGAAATGCTGTTATATAGTAAAGTTACAAAAATACCTGTACTGAACAAAAAAAACGCTAAAGAAACAGTTTTGTCAGTAAAGGTTAAACAGGCTTCTCACTGGCAACTGTGGAGATTATCAGCTCAGTGTGTGCATGTCTGTCTTGTCAAGCTGTTGGGCAATAATTCTGGGATGTTTCAGTATATTAAGCTAGCTTTATTCTCTGTGCATTCTAGAAGAATAATGTACTCGTTTTAGATGATAGGGGAGTTTTTAAAAACTGAGTTTTGTCTGCAGAAATAGGAGGGTTTTATTTCTCTAATTATGAAATGTTATAGTTGTACTTTGCATCAGAAAGGGGGATTTTAGTCCCAATGAGCCTGAGAGGATTCTTCTGTTTGCAGACTCCCTGATCTATTGGCAATACCCATTATCATTTTTTTCTTAGTATTGCAAATACATTTAACAATATTTTGCATACACAAGCCAAAGAAGAGTAATTATTTATCAATGTATTCTAAATAGTTTCATTTATGCTGACACAGAACATTTGCAATCTAACAATTATTATGCCTTATTGTAAAGTGTAGCTATAATTTCTCCTGTGTTTCAAATGTTGCTTTCATCCCTAATAAATGCAGAAGTAGAAATAAAAGCTATATGAAAAGGAGTTGCCTATCCTGTCAGGGAAATGAATCAAATTTCCTCTAACCAAACCAGTTATTATATCAACTATTGCCTTGCACTTTCCATTCATCTGTGTGCAGCCTAACTGACAACGTAACTTTGCAAAGCCTACATTTGTGACAGGTGTGTAGTGATTTGGAAAATATACAATATTATGGATACATGCATCACAATAGGCACAGACAACATGGTTGCTGGGGAAATCTGCTGGTTGATGGGGTCTTCCTCCTCTGAATAGCCTCGACTTTGATCTAATAAGTCTCTTATTAACCTCCCACAAATTCTACAAACCTCAGTTTCCTACAAGGCATCTGAGAATGAGATAAGGTTTCATGGGTTGTTAGGGGACATTTTGGTTTTTTATTTATTATTTTTTATCCTTTTATTAATGCATTTACTCGCATATTACACAGGGATCTGCATTCTTATCCAATGTATGTTAAAGAGATTGTGTCGTATGATCAAATACAGGTGATGATCACAGGTATGATAAAATTAATCAGGATCAGTGCATCCCAAAGAGAAAGAAATCAGGCAAG
>VZSZ01002579.1:112369-130735 GCA_013398815.1 Ibidorhyncha struthersii | reverse complement strand
CCCTCACGACAACCACTAAAGGCCTCGGCCACAAGATGGCAGTCTGCCGCCCGCAAGGACCCGCCCCCGTGACGCAGGCCGGACTCAGCTTTCTATTGGTCCGGAGGAGCAGGTGGGCGGGGCGCCGTGACACAGCGGCAGCAGCAACCAGCTCTGACCCGAACCGGATTTGATTCCACTCGCCGTCGCCAACGGCCTCAACCGCCTTCCCTCGAGCCCCGCCGCCGCCGCCGCCGCCGCCGCCGCCGCCATGGCGCTCAGCGATGCCGACGTCCAGAAGCAGGTAGGGCCGCGGGGCCCAGCCCGAACGCCGGGGTGCCTCCTCCACAGTGCGCTCGGCTCGGCCCGGCCGGGGCCCGGGGGAGAGGAGCTGACAGGACGGACCCGACGTGAGGAGAGAGGGACCGAGGGCTGGGCCGGGGCGGTGGAGGAGGAGGCAGCAGCAGCAGCAGCTTCTAGGCAGTTTCCTCGCCCTGAAGCCGTGCGAGGTGTGGGGTTCAGGTGTGCCTGAGCCGCAGGGCCACCCGGCTGGTAAAAGGCCAGTCGGAGGGGGAGGGCAGTGGCGGCTCTGAACCCCACAACAGCAGAGGCGGCTGCAGCCAGCCGGCGTTTTAGTTGTGGAATAGGGGCTTCCACCTTGTCGGTGGAACAGTGGTGCTCCCCTGTGAAAGCAAGGGCTGGTGGAAGGGAAAGCTCTCTGGGAATCTCAGTGAGAAAGAGAAGTCTCTGAAGAAATTTTTTTTTTTTTTTTTTGTCTGGTGGGATTGATTGGCCACCTGTTAGGGAACTTTGTTGAGGCATTTTGATGACATATTGTGCCAGATTATAATGAAGGGGATCATGAGTAGCCTTTATGCTATCAACAGCATTTAATTGCACTTTAAGGCAGGGAAATACATTGCCCTAGATAAGTACTGTCTTTTTAGATGTTGCTGTCTAAGAACTTTCCATCTCTTTTTTTCTTATAGCTGTACTACATCTAATTAGCTGAAACTTAGCATTTGGGTAGGCTATTCAGCATTCTCGAATGCCTTTTTCACTTTTCTGTCCTAAGCAGAGTAGTGCAACCTGGGCTTCCCTTGCAATGGAAACTTATAACCCTGCAGTCTGATTGTGGACACTTCCTTCTGAGGCAGGACGTTTTGTCCTTATTGACAGTAAACACTGCCCTTGCCTAAAAAAGCTGCTTTGAGCTGGGTTGAAAATGGCGTGCCGTCTTAAAGACTGCATGGATCCAGTCAGCACTGGTCTGTGGAGTTTCCTACAGGTGATGAGCAGATCAGCCAAGTTCCCTTTGTCCTTTGCGTCCTAAGTGCTTTGTGTCTCACTTTCTCATTCAGTAAACATAGTCTCTTGGCAAAGAAGCATCACATTGAAAGTAAAATCAGTAGATTGCCTTTCTGCAAAAGGGGAATTGTAACATTACATTGTCTAGCTGTTTATCAGCAAAACTTGTTTGTTTTTTTCCTGCCTCTTCCATGAAGATAACAAACATAAAGCTGACATTGGCATGGTCTTGCCATGGACCTGAACTTCAAAGGCTAGTTTAGGATCTGGTGATGTAATAAACACGTAATGCTGATAACATTTCACATCTGCAACTTTCCCACCATTGTTTTATGCTCCTGAGCCTAGGGTGATCCTGTTAACTGGAAAAGAGAACGCTGCTGATGGCGTGGCAGTTCTGGATGTGTATAAGCCTGGTATGAACTTGCCAACTGGTTCTCTGAACTCTTAACTGCTTGCCATGGCACTTTTAATAATTTTCACTTTGAAAATCATCTCTAATTAAGGATTTTTCTCATTGATAGACTTGCTTGTTTTATTCTGTCAAAGGTGTTTAATAGATTGTTCTAGCTAATCTGGCTAGTCACTTCTAACTAAAGCCAGTCTAACATTTAGAACATCCCATGGAAAGGATAATCGTGCTACTACTGATGGGAAAAAAACTCTCTTGCTTTTTATAGGAAATACTACTATGCTAAAGTTATTAACCTCATTTAAAATTAATTTATCATTTAAAATACATATTTTTGTCAGTGTTATTAAAATTAATCCTGTTTATAGATGTGAAAGTATCACTTAGGATCTCTTTTTCATTTCTATGAAAAGCAAAAAGGCATTTCAGTACAACAGATTCTGAAGGAAACGAAGCTGTTCAGTCTTATCAGACTATGGAAAATGGATGCCATATTAGCTTGCTTCTGTCTTACTCCTCTTTGTTATGCAGAGGACATTTCTTGGACACCCAGAACTGTTTAAAGAACTTTTCCAAAATTCAGGAACCAAACCAAACTGGAGGAAGTGACTCAGTAATGTAAGGGTTACCACTGGCACACAAAAGTTCTTAGTCTCCTTCAACAATAGGCTATTCAGCAAAATACTGCCTGAATTTTATGTGCCTCTCTTGTCCTTTCTGAAATGCAGGTAGATCTAAAACTGGAATTAAAAGAAAAATTGCTGTTATTATTCTGAGGATGTAGGTATTATTGTTCACTTCCTCCACTGCACATGCTTAAAATCTTCCACTTGTCTGTTCACTTCTGTTTTTTTCATCTGTATTGCATAGTGCTGTTCTGCATGTTGGCTCAGTTTTCACATTGGCACCTTTCTTATCTCTTTAACATATTTCATTTTAACATGAGATTATATAAATAGAAACTTTCATGCAAGTTTATTCAGACCAGATTGTTTCCAAAATGTGTTTTGTCACTAAATGCAAGCAAAAAGTCATTAGCTTTTTATGGTCCGCTCAAGTATATGGTCCACTCCCTCTGTCCTTGGAAATGGCTACACCTCTTCAAAATTGCAGTTTGGTTGGGCATGAGTCCTTACAGTCTGCCCCAAATGTGAACCTGAACTTAGGTCTGGTCACAGAAAGGCATGTGATAAATAAGCAGAACTCAGTATAATTGCTTTCCTTGTCTTTAAGCTGTTGAACCTGTGCTTTATGGTGGTTTTAGGTGGTTTGAAGAAGATTCTTCAAGTAGAATGTATTAGCGTATACCAGGTTTTAAAGCAGCATATGATAAACTTGATGTGGTCTTGATTAACTAGTGCTGCGCTCTGTCTCCTTCCCCAGCTCCTCCAAACGAATATGCAACTAGTTTATAAAGTACTTTTGACTTGAACCGAGTAGCAGTATTTTTTAATGACCTTGTAAGTCTTTACAGAATTTATTACATCTTCTTCAAGAAAGATTTCTCAGGTGCGTAAAGGAACTTCTGTTGTACAGATCTGACCGTAGTCAATAGCCCTTTGCTTTGCTTCACCAGTCATCTAGTGTGGAAGGCCCAGCTTCATTCAAATGCCACCTGTGCCATAGAGCAGGGACTCTGTGTTAATCTTCTAGTTTCATGTAAATAACAAACAGACTACTTTAATATTACTGTGTGAGGATTTTTTAATTTATTTTTTACTAATCCTGGGGGAAAAAAGTTCTCACTAGTGAAGAGTGAAAATACCCAGCCTCACATGTATACAAATTTACGTTTGGGTTGGGTTTTTTTTGGTATAGTTGCGTATCTAAAGGACGTTCTTCTAATGAGAACCAGTGAAATAGCATTATATAGAATTATTTGACAAAAAAAAAATCTAATTTTCTTGTAATCTGTTTTAAGATGAACTGACTCTTTGACCTGTATGCTCAGTTTAGTTTCATTGAAAAACAACATTATATGAATTAGTAAATGAATAGGGAGGAGCCTACTGTACAAATAAGGAATATATACATACTTCCTCTCATCAAAGTCCTTTCCAACAGAAAATATTTTCTTTTCTCTTTTTCTTGTTACAGATCAAGCATATGATGGCTTTCATTGAGCAGGAAGCCAATGAAAAGGCTGAAGAAATAGATGCAAAGGTAAAAATGGAAGTTCAATGTCAGCGCAAAAGGAAAACTGCATCTGACATCCTGTTTTGATAGCTGCAGTAAGAGCAGTCCTAGAATACTTTTGTAAACTACAGTTTACTTCACGTTTAGTTATTACATAGTGAAAAATGATGCTACCAAATTAAGTTAATATTTGTTAACTTTTGACAAATCAAAACAAGTCAGCTATTTTTTGGTCAAAGATTTCTTAGTGGTTCTTTAGTATAAATTTATTCATATGCAAGTTCATTCACTGTTTTTTTAAGCAATCAGGAGAGCTGAGTGGTAAAGTGAATAGAATGGATTAAGTGGAACACCTTCCCCCACCTCCTATACATAATTTGACATCACTGAGGATTAAAGGAGTTCTCTGCATAGTTATGAGTTCTGCTATGGTTTGTCATAACAAGCAGTTACAGGAAGGCTTAATTTTAATTTTTGCTTGACTTCCACAGCATGTCAGGAAGAGACATTAGTAGTAAATTAAAGCAATAATGCCAGTAATCTTGCACAAGCATTCATATGTGTACCAAAATGATAAAAGTTGAAAGTTAAACTGGTTATGAATTATGTTGGTGAAAGTTTCTTTATAAGGGGGTTCATAACTGTACCTAAACCTGTGTAGCCACCTGCAAACTTAATTCTAGATGTGATTTAGTAGGTATCTTGGGGACAAAAACATAAATGTTTATTTAAGGCATGAGTTGAATTACTTGCAAAATTCTTCACTTAGGTTAAGCCACAAGAGACTGAGTTTAGTATTAACCTGGTGATAGAATATAGACGTTTACTAAAGAAGGATTAACGGTGCCTTACAATCCTAACAATCTGTATTATACTAATACTGAAATATCTTGTTGGTATTGGACTAAGCATGTGTATTACTAATATATTAATCTCCTGTAAACATTTAGATCCACACAAATATTTAATCAATACTAAAGCAGGTATTCCTGATGATCTGCAAACAGAAGTCAGAAGTTGAGGCTGGATTCTCTGGTATAACTAGGAAAATTTGCCATGTGTTTTCACATGCTGTCTGGCTAGGTTTTATAAAAAAGTAATAGCTATACTGTCGCTGTCCTTGTGTAAGAATTGCCTAACATAATGAAGTTTGTGGACACTGAGGGCTGGGTAGCTTGTTTTAGGTAGAATCTCTCGGAGCCAGAAAGAAGACCGATTCTACAAAACCAAATCAGACCTGAACCTCAGATAAAATGAGTTTTGCTTAACAGTATATAATATATTAATTTGGTAATTTTGTGCCCAAGGAATAAATACTGCAAGGAAACACATGTCAGTCAATTGATAAAATAAGCTGTGTCTTAGCAACGTTCTAGTTCAGCAGAACACACCCTGAACTTCCTTTGACTTGAGTACTGGATGAAATGTTTTGTTTATATGGAAAGATAAATGGTATCATCCTAGCTTATCTATGAACATGCTCTGAAAGCGTGGCTGTTTCATTTTGATTCTGTTTTTTTCAGCCCATGGAATCAATTTCCACTTCAGTTATTTAATTTTTACTATAGGCAGAAGAAGAATTCAACATTGAGAAGGGTCGCCTCGTTCAGACACAGAGGCTGAAAATCATGGAGTATTATGAAAAGAAGGAGAAACAAATTGAACAGCAGAAGAAAATGTAAGTTGCTTAGGTTAGATGGCTGACTTCAGAGCCTAAGCTCGCATTTTATTGCTGAATTTATACAAAACTCTTTTTCCCTGCCAAATAGGCAAATTGTAACTAATATATATAGTTGTCATTATAAGTTTCTAATTTTTCCTGGGGAGAAATTTTCAAAGGTGAGCTACAATAGTATAACTGTTACTAAGTGTGGTGAAAGAATCTTTCATATTTCTTTATGTAGTTAATATCTAAAACTCCACCCTGGTCTCTTACTGTGGGACAAATGTTCATGTTTGGTTTAGTTTTGGTGGGTCTTTACTAAAGGATGGGGTTCTGCCTTCTAATCATTTTTGCAAGTTCAGAAAGATTCAAACAGTGAACACGTTTTGTTATTAAATGTTGTAGTATTGTTATCTCTAAATGTAAAGTATACAGTTAAATTTTGCAATTATTTTGTCAAAGTCTAATGGATTGATGCAACTTTATTATGAACTTGCAGTCAGATGTCCAACCTGATGAATCAGGCAAGACTGAAGGTTCTCAAGGCAAGGGATGACCTTATTGCAGTGAGTATCTCTGTAGGAAAGACACAGAGGTTCTATTCCTACCATCTGTTAGGAAATGTTCTTAACCATTCTCTAAGGAAAAGTATGATTTGTGATTGAGCGACATTTGCTTCAACATAAAAAAATGTCTTTCCTAGCTGCTCTGAAAAGTCATTAAGGATTTAGTCCAGCTTTGGTAGTCTGCTTTAGCTTATTTTCACAGTTTCTA
Source organism: Ibidorhyncha struthersii (assembly GCA_013398815.1). Lineage (NCBI taxonomy): Eukaryota > Metazoa > Chordata > Aves > Charadriiformes > Charadriidae > Ibidorhyncha > Ibidorhyncha struthersii. Next base: position 124,463 of record VZSZ01002579.1, on the reverse strand, counting down.
TTACCTGCTCTTTTAGGGAAATAGAATTCTCTGCCAGGGACATTGCAGGCAGCATTGTTTCTATCATTTGGACAATAGCTTATTCCTTTAAAGACCAGGAATTCTCTCTTGCACAGATGGGAGAACTTTCAAGTTCTGTTTGCCTGAAGCAACATTTATGCATTAAGTCTGGCATGGCTTAAGCAAGTAGGCTTAAAACATCACTAACTGGGTTTTTCTGTCTCCTTTAGTGGCACCTAGTATATGAAAAGGTTTGCATCTTGTTCTAATAGGTGTCCAGTCTGTGTGTTGACGTATAGGGTGAGTGATCATTTATCAGAGCAGGCTACGTTTAGTCTTAGTTCAGGCTTATTATGTTTATCTTACACCATGTGTAGTGTATTCTCATTATACAGCTTGCAGGTGTCCTGTTATCTCTTACCGCATCTCAGAAACAGTTTGAGTGTTCCATATTCTGCTAGATGGTGCTATTGAGCTATTGGAAAAGCTGCGAGACCTGTAGAAGTCAAAAATAAAAAATTGGGTAATGTTGCTCAAGTTGGCGCTACCATGAAAAAGGGGAGTTAGCAGAAGAAAATCAGCAGTTTATTGATTTTTTTTAAAACCTAGTTTTCAAACTAGATTGTATTCACAGAGAGGAGGAAGGTAGCTGGGTAAAGAGCTAACTCTATTGTGATAGTCTCTGCTGGGTAATCTCTTCCTCATTTATCAGCTGACTCGACCTCATGCTTCTGAGTAATGCATAATGCTCTTCCTCATTTTAAAACATTTAAAGTCACATGCTACTAGCTTTTTCTTCCCTTATCAGATCTTTGGCCTCTTTCATGAACAAGAGAGATGAACACTTGCAGAAATGCTATGTTACTCTAGGGTGGACAATATAACTAGATTTGGCTGTGACAGTAATAGTCTTATATCCTAGCACTGATTGTGTTAACATGCACTCTTCTTCTGAACACTATGAGGCAGGACAGAAAAGAAAGTTTTATACCAAACCATACAATTTCTGTATCTGAAGTAATTATGACGGTTCCGTTCTAGGAGCTGTGTTTGAGTTGACTCAAATTTCTTAAAAAATTCAGTCTCATCTGATACTGATTTGCTGAATAAAGATAACCAAACCCAGCTACCTCAAATTAAAAATCAGCTCTCACTTGCATTTACTTATAATTAAAAAATTTCACTTGCATTTACTTATAATTAAAAAATACCTAACCTGAACATTGTTTGATTAAAAAGATAGATTAGATTTCTTTGGTCGACCACAAAGCTGAAAAAATTAGTTGTTTGGGCAACTTTATTAGTTTACATTAGGCAAAAATTTACAAAATATTTTAGTTTGTCTGAATTACTATTATAAATACTATCTTTTTACTACTGAGTGCTCCCTTTTTCATGAAAAAGGAATCATTGTCAGGTTATAATGGGTTCAGATCAGGGCAGGGAGAAAGGAACTGTTTGGACAGGATATTGTGCCATGCACAGAGATGAAGGTCTAGCTTGGATGAACACCAGCTGGAGTGTACATTTACGTGTTGGCAGGGTGTGATAGCTATAACAGGAGTACAGAAAGTTGGTAGGCATGAAACCAAATGCCAAACAGATGGGCTCTGCTGATCTGATTTCTTCTGAATGTAGGATTTGCTGAATGAGGCCAAGCAGAGACTTGCCAAGGTGGTGAAGGATACTGCCAGGTACCAGACACTGCTGGACGGACTAGTTCTACAGGTAAATATTTAAATTGTAACAAATAGATGATCACAGCCCCATCCTCCTAAGTGTCTTTCTTCAGACATAACCCACTGGAGGTTGTATTGGAGTCTAGATTGAATGGTGCTGGGTGATCTTTGAGTTTTAAACATCACTTCTGCTATATCTTTCAGTCTTGGGTTCTGAACAGGTAAGGCTGCAGCTTATTTTGTGGTGTAAAACCTGGTATACCAAGCAGCAGTTCCATTATAAGAATAATTGAAGGTGCGCACACATACATTGTAACATGCACGTTTAGGATCCACACTTTAAACTTGTGTAGTAATTAGTTGGATCAAATGCACCTTTGGCAAAAGCTGTTTCTCCAAACCTGTAAGTCAATAGTCATCTGCTTTTAAAATCTTTTTGGCATTTGAGACTTGTAACTCCTGGCTTTGACAAATTTATTGTAGTATGACATGCATCTGTGACAGACATACAAAGCAGAAATCAAAGCTTTGTTTAGCTGGAATACCGTCTTCTAGCCCCAGTAACTGCTAAAAATCCGATAGGCGTTGGCCAGGGTCAGCCGTGCGACCACTAGTGCCACCTTCTGGTATGAATTGGTGCTCTTACTATAAACTCAGAGAAGCCCGCTACGAGCTCTCCTGTCTGCAGTTTGATGGTAGCGTTTTCTTAACGGTGTTTCCTACCAGCTTCTGCTTCCAATTCAGTGTTGCTTATTTGTTACACCTAGGTCTGGTATTGCTGTGCATCAAACAGGCCTGTCTCACTCTTGCAAGCTGGCCACGTCTGTCTTGGCTCATTATAGCTGATCCAGTGAGGGATCTGTACTCATCAGCACTCCCAGTTGGACTAGATGATCATTGTAGGTCCCTTCCAACTGGAACTAAACCTCTTCTATTCTATTCTCATGTATTACTACAGGAACTGCAAGGCAGGAGAACGGGCATCTGAAACTACTGCATATTTTCTCCAAGAGCTGTACAGGAGAATGTCAGCTTGGCTGCATGTTCAGTCTGCTTAGACAGCAATGATCCTTAGGTATACGTGTACATTGTCTGGACAACTCAATCCTATGATACATACGCTGAGTTGCACTTGGGTTCCAAACTTCAAGCTCACAAAAAACCACATAATTCATAGTTTTAGGCTCTTTCCCAGATATTGGTGCTGTCTTCTCAAATGAGGTGAATGTGCGAGGAAAGATCTAAATAAAAGAGGCTGATATCAAAAGGTTTTGGTTTTCAAATCAATCAGCTCCTTTCCTTTCTTGGGGTTAAATAATTCTCAGACGATCAAAATGTTGACTTTCTGATACTGTAATGATTATCTTTTGCAGGGATTCTACCAGCTTCTTGAGCCCAGAATAGTTGTTCGGTGCAGGAAACAGGATCTCCCCATGGTTAAGGTAAGATACCTAGAATAGTTTGACAGTATCCTGCTCACAAAGGCTGGGACCTGACTGCAAATATTTGCTGCTCAGATCCCATCTGTGTGAGATGAAAACAAGCTTTACTTACTGCACTTCTGCTGCAGGTACAGAAGAGAACAAGTATGCTTTTCAAGTTGGGGATGATTTATTTGCTTGGATATTACCTAGGAAACTTTAGACATTACTACACTATTAAGAATAATAATTGGTTTTGGCTCAAAAGCCATACTGAAATACATTTGCTTAATTAAAAAAAAAAAAAGAGGCCTCAATTCCTTCATTTTATTACTACAAATGGTTGAGTGACCAAACAAAAGTGGTGCGCTAACATTTGTTAATGCTAATTGGAGGTTTATCTTATATCCTAGATTGCTGTGCAGAAGAGCATTCCCATCTACAAAAATGCCACCAAAAGGGATGTGGATATTCACATTGACCAAGACAACTTCCTGCCAGAGGATATGTAAGGGAAATGGGAGTCTTTTATACAGAGAACTAACTTAATGCAACTTTTCAAGCCACAGCTCCTACTAGAACAGTCTCAGAAAATTACATATGGAATATCTCCACAGTGTGTCTGCTGCTGTTCTAGTGGAATTTGGCACTTCTTTGTGTTAATCAAGCAGAGACTCTACAGTTTCCTCCAGACAAGCACTGTCTCAATGAAAAATGTCAATAACAGTTTTGTGCAACCTCCAGCCTGATTCACAGTACTGGAGTAGAGTATAACTCCATAGCTCTACTTGTATTTCGACTGTGCTAATGAGGGTCCTTGTATATAGCTGTGGTCTTTGATAACTCCAAAGATGCATTAAACTGCTGCTTCACTGGATTGCTTTGTGCTGATTCCTATTAAGACATCATCAAAAAAACCCTTTTTTTTTTTTAATAAAAAACTTATCTATGTATCTGACTTGCCTATAAACACTGATTTGGCATAATCTCTCTGCCACATTCAGACTTTGAGATGTACCATGGATTTCACAGATTATTTTATTTTTCCCTTTTTTAGTGCTGGAGGTGTTGAAATCTATAACAGCGATGGTAAAATTAAGGTTTCCAATACCCTGGAAAGTCGGCTGGACCTTGTAGCCCAGCAGGTGAGTTTCTCTAACAGCTAAGGTGAATAAGATATAATTAACTAGGTTTGTCTTGTAATTAAATCCTAGTGTTTCCAATGTTAACTGTTACAGTAGTGTGTGGGATCAGGTTTCAATGTGGATGACAAGTAAGAAGTTATTTTTGAATGGAAAGAAGCAAATTATCTACTGTTTGTGCTTCTGTACAACAAGCATGTCTTTTCCCGGAATGATCCCTTTTGAATTAAGCATAAGCGTAAAACTCTAGAAATTATGATACTGAAAGACTTGTTATGACTACACTGCAGTCAAGATGTTGAAATGTTGAGGCTAACTTGAATTACTGAAGCTGGCTGGAGTACTAGAAATTTTGACTATACCTTAGTGGAAAAAACTAGCTCTGGCATCTCTTTCTTATGCTGCGGTATAGGTAATCCTTTAAGTCTATAGAGTAGCTGGCAACGTGTGGTCAGGTAAAGGCCTCAGAAAACTCAAATGAGTTGACTTCTTAATTTTGAAGCATAACCTAGCTATCACACAGTGCCTGAAATGTGGAATGTACAGCAATTGTATTGCCCCTTGCATATAGCTGATGTACTCTTTCTCAACAGATGATGCCAGAAATCAGAGTGGCTCTCTTTGGTGCTAATGCCAACAGGAAGTTTTTGGACTAATCCTCTATGAGAGAAGGTGGGATCTGTTCCACTGCCATACTGAAGGAGATGCAGAAGCATCTGCTAATTTAAAATCTTGAAATATAACATTACTGTGTCATCCAATATCTATTCTTCAATGGAATAATTTTGCATACCTGCTGTGCTTAGTCTCTCTACTTGTGGTTAGAATGTATTGCCTGAAGGATGTGAAGACATGCATATTCATCCAGAAGTGACACTAGAACATGGAGGCGTTTGGGCTCTTGGCTTTCTTTGCACTGTTGTGGCTCTATAAGGACAAGTGGTCCATTTAGAGTCACTCTCTTTGCTTTGGCCACATCTCTTTCAAGTTGTCTAATCTGTAAAGTAAATTACTATGCTGCCGATGGGAAATCCCTTTTTAGTTAAGGTCTTCAGTGTTATAGAAGGCATGCATTCCTTCCCAGGGTTAGTAGTTTAATTCATGTTACTTGGTCAGGCATTTTTCTGTTCTGTATATGTGATTAAAAAAAAAAAAAAGCCTGACCCTGTAAAACTTTATTTATTAAAATAAAAATATGTGTGTGTATGGAGTTCTTTGTAGCTTCTCTCTGGGGGATTGGCAGCAACCTTTGAAAAGTGGGCTTGTGTGTATAAGGACTTGCTGCTTGAGGGCTGTGTGTAATGAGTGTTCTGTGAAGCCAGAATTCGAGTGAATGGAGTACTGTCAAGCTATTTGTTTGAGTAATGTTGGGTTGTAGACAAGCCATTTAAATAGGACTCTAGGATGAGCTTCATTCTTCCTGAAAAACAAGTGGGTAGTTTTACTCCCTCAACCTTCCTTCACAAGAGAGAACTAGAGTAACACAACTGTGCTACTTACGTATAACAAATACAATCCATTTCCAGTTACAGGTTTGTTGCTTCTGTGCAGGAGATCCAAACCATACCCCCTGTAGTAATTGAATTTCAGGACTTGAGAAACAACAGCTGACTCTGTTTCAACTATTCTCTCTATTGTTAGAGCAACTATGAATTTAAATAACAGTAGCATAACTATATTCATTACCAAATCTGTTAAGTTTTACTAATGCTTACTTCTCCTTTGCTTCTGCAGTGATGACTAGTATTGTCTCCGCCTTCTATGGTATAGGACAGAAAAATTCTTGAGGTGACCTTCCACACTACAAGCCCCTGCCAGAATACCTGAATCTTCACCTAGTGTTCAATTCTGGAACTCGTTTCATGGAAATAAGAAACTGCTGAAACAAATTACTATTTGAGTATGTGTTGAAATCATCTTCTCTAAGTATTGCAGTGATTCAGGAATGGTAGGAATTTTACTTTGTGCCATGAAGAATATTTGCCAAGCTGCAGCAACGCTGCTTTATGCAGTGTTTTTAACCTGAGGCCCTTTCTTCTCAAGCTGAGATGCATGCCCTCATGTAAAGTAAAGACTCTAGATGCTAGATAAGCTTTTAATTGCCTCATTTCTCCAAAATGGAGATTGACTGCTAAGAAATCCTGAATCAGAACTTACTTAATCTTTTGATTTCCACTTCAAAAATAAGAATCTTTAGCAAGGTTGGATTTTGTTTTACTGCTCTTCATTGTTGCATTTAGGTACCAGTTCTTATTACTGTATTTATTATTTTAGTGCTTTGCTTTTCGATACACTCTAGAGCCCCGTGTCTGGACTAAAGTCCTACTCTTTGTAGATTTCGGATAACCATTACAGCTTTCATCTTTGCAACTGTCTGATCAAGCTTCCTGACTAATCACTGGGCTCTGGTTTTGTGACACACCTGTAGTGAAGAAAAAGCGTTCACCATGCGTGCTTAACTATGTTGTTTCTTGGTTCAAATAGTACTTTTTCGAACAGATTTGTTTTGGACCTTTGCAATGGTTTCATTCAGCTCGTCAGTAAGCTGTCTGCCAGTGGTTGAACTTATTCAAGTCCTTATTTTCTCTACAGCTAGGGCTAGGAACGGAAACTCTAAATGTGGAAATAGAGTGCAGTGTATGGAAATGAAATACTGAGGGGTGAGACGAGTAGGTTCCTAGTCTCTGGTATGTGATGTGCACTGTGAATATTTGCTCCAATGCTCAGTGAAAAGAATTCAGACAGATGATAAGATCATCTCTAAAGAAGCGGATGGCCTGGATTTGGGCATCATCATTTGGAAGTGTAGCTTTTATGTTGTCCTAGTGCTACTGTTTCCCTTGGGAAAACTGATGCAGGCAACGAGTAATGCATGTAGATAAAGTCACACACAGTATAAGCTAAAGGTTGCGACACAGAAGAGAGAGATGGCTCTGTTGCACATCTTTCTGCAGTGATGGGCTGTGTTACAACATGATCTTCAGTTAGGTTTTAGTCAGTAAAATAATTTGTTTTAGAAGTTATCAGGACTTTTCTTTGATACCAATAACATAAGCGTGCTCATCTGCAACAAAAAGGGGTTCTTTGTACGGAGTCCGATAGTCTGCTTCTTTCACAAAGGGAGGAAGATCTTCACAAATCCAGATCTTGTAGGTTTTTGAAAAGCAAAAAAACTAACTGTCTGACTGTGGAGCTCATAGTGGAAGATATTGGAGTTGCTATTTACTATTTACTTTCCTCTGTTAGTTTTGTATCTCCTATCTTCCCGTGCAGCAAAGAGGAAGAAATAACCACTGTCATACTTGGGTAGAAAGGTTAGTGGCATCAAGAATGTTTTTAGGGTCAGTCAGTCACTTGGGCAGCAGTGATTCGAAGCAGGTCCTTAAGAAATGGCCTAAGCTTTATGTATATTGCATCTGAAGTCCGAGACTAGTGGCTTTGCATCCCATCCCAAGCTAACTGGAGCTGTTTATGCTTACTCAGTTTATCAGTGGAATTCCGGGCAGTCTTAGCTTGAACTGTGTCAGCTGCAACAGGAACTTCCTCCTGCACTAGCAGTTCCATGCAAGCATGTTAGAAGAAAGCACTGATTAATTTTAACCTTGGAACAACCACACGAGAGAATTTAATTACAAAAAATGGTGTCTGCATTACCTGGAACATCCTTGTCCTTTATTCCAGGTAATAGGGGCTGTTACCAAATTTTATTACCTTAAAAGTGGAGACTAAAAAAGGACCATCCCATCCAGGTTTACCCAGTATAGTTAGCAATCCTATTGTGTCTTTATCCAAGCTTTTTTTTAGCATTTGTAACACAAGTTTTTACAAGTAAAATGTGAAACAAAAGCAGCATTTCAGGTGTATTTTGGAGTTCCTACTGGAGCATCATTGTAGCACTGTGTTACTATTTGAATTGTACTGCTGATTTAAGCAAATTAAGTAGGATCCACATTTTTTTTTCTTACTGATTTTACCTGGTGACCTAGGGCAAATCAATGAGGATATTGATCTTTATTCATCTTTGTATAAGCATGCAAAATATTCCAGTTGGGTATAGTAAACAAGCCCTAAGCCAAATCAGCACATTAAGAAGCTGGACAAATACAGGGAACAAAGGAGGCATTAAATTGGGCTTCAGGTAAAAGAATTAAGTTGTGATGGGAGAGGCAAGCACCTCAGATTAATGGAGAGTGCAGAGCTGGTTCTGTCTAGTGCTGGAAAAGGAGTTAGGGAAATAGATAATGTTGCACTCGTTCTGCACGGTTGGCAATGGAAAATTTAAGAGGGGGTTTGACACTAAGTGATCAGCAGAGGACTTAAAATGTTACTGCACATCTGAGTCACAACCCCTTTTTTTAGTACTTAGTTTTCACACTGAGAGGTATTAACATTAATCAGAGAGACACATGCTGTATGAATGATCCCTGGAGGTGCGCACAAGTGTCAAGGTGAGAGAAAGACTAGAAGAAAACAACCAGAAAGTACCAAGAACTGAGGCCTCGATGTCTTTATTAAGCCAGTAACGGTTGATAGAGCTATAAGTTCTGAAAGGAAGCTCTGAGCTGGCTGTCAGGGGTTGAGTGCTACCCATCAGAAAACTGGTAGTGACAGGGTGAGCGTGCTGCAGGGAGGCTGTTGCCCAGTTCCCTGCTGAGAGCCAGTCTTGAAGGAAAGCGCGGCCATGTTTTCCGTAACAAGCCTTGTTAAAAGCTAGCAGTGAGAATCCGGCTTTTGGGTGAATCCTGCCATGAAAGCACACCTATGGGCCTTTGGGTGCTCGCTGTCCAGAGAGGTCACAGATCCCAGTGCGCAGTTGGAGACAAGCTGGTGGAAGGAGGGTACCTTGCTTGGTGCGTGCCCCTGTCCTGATCTGCTGGAGCTAGCAAGCAGTGGGAAATCAGTAACAGAAGAATACGCATCTCTGTTGGAAAATAGAAGAGTGTTAGACAGTACCTTACACAGTCCAATAGTGTACGCAGTGCCGTGAGGCTGGAGCCACCTCCATAGACCCACAGTCTGTCCCTAAAATAGTCTGGGAGATTAAGAGAAAATTACCCATTTATTTAATTCCAAAGAAATCTTAGTAAGCGAGGAACAGAAAAATCTAGAAATAAAAGTGAACTACCCCAGAGAAAAACTCAAAGCAAAAAATTTTCTTTGGTTGAGTGAACTCTGAGCTGCTATTCTGGGGAGCAAAGACTTGAGACTGCAGTAAAGCAACTTGGCAAAAGGTGTTTAGCCCTGAGCAAGAGCCCAGGCAGACTGCAGCATGGTTTGGCTGTGTTTGCCGTTTGATACAGGCATCTCTGAAAGGCAGGTGGGGGCCCCCATCCTGCATCTCAAACGTGTTTGCAGGGAACAGGCCATGACAAGAAGGCCCTTCCAGGGCTGGGAAGTTCCTGCTGCTCTCAGCCAAGGTAGAGCTGGCTGGGAAACCCCAAATCTGTCTTCCTAAGCATCTCTCAGAGCATCCCATACTGCTTCTTTGGCTTTGCTTTAGAGAAAGAAAGAAAAACATCTGTACAGAAGCATTCTCAGGTTAAGAATCATACTGACAATGTGCCAAAGTATGTCATTTCCCAGCCCATGTTACATGATGGAAATCAAAAGCTGTGGAAATCAAGGTTCCCATGTTATTTTAGGTAGTTCAAGGCCGATGTGTTGGGAGAGACTAGTGAAACTATTAAGGCTGGTCCCTCTCAGCATTTCTGAAGGCCCTTTCCCATCCTGTGTCCAGGAGTGTTTACATGAGGTCAGATACTTTTTCCAGACAGTCCCTGGCCCACACATCCCCTACCTAAAACCCAAGTGACTGCACATACCCACCCTAGCACCAACTGCAACCGCTGGGGCTGTTCAGGATCCTGGATTTCATCCTACCATCTGCCAGTGGCAGAAACATCCTTCTTTTCACGTGAAGCCATTCTCTTAACAGAGAGACTGGAAGATCATTGGTTTCTGAGCAGCTTTGAGTTTATAGCACAAACCTCTATGGGCTAAAAGACTTGTTGCCTCCCAGCTGCAGGGCATGCAGGAAGGTCACACTTTCTCCTCCTTCCTCTCTCCCAGCTGTCCATACGGGTTCTTCAGCCCTGTGTATTAGCAAGGCCATTTCTCTCCCCAGCTGCTGGCCTTCTCCCCTTATCAGGTAGCTGCTGGTATAGAGCTGCCACTCCTGAGTATCTACAGCTCCACAATGCTCTCCGTGGCTGCAGAGTATCAAATAGAGAGGCAGCATCTTGACACCTAGCTGGAAGTGGACAGGAGGAGGAGGGAACAACTGTCTTCGCTTGGCATAGCTGTGAACTGAACACAAATAAGGGAGAGAGGGACACGTAGAGGTATTCCCAGTATTTGGAGGGACGGTTATCTTTCTCAGAACTCTTCTTTCATCCACACGTGCACAGCCTCTACCTGGCTTCCTTGGGATCATTGCCTGCAGTGTGATTGTAACACCTTTCTCCCAGCAAGGGTCACTTTTACCCAGATGGTTGCAGCAACCCTGTAGCTGGGACCCACCACAGACAAAACCTTCTTGGAACATCTGGAGAAAGGCTGGTGCTTCCCGCTCAGAGGGCTCCAGAAGGAGAGGGGAGCCTCACTATCAGCAGTAAAATGCTAGAAGTTAGTCCCAAAGCAACTCTTGAGTGGGAGCACAAGAAAATCATTAATCTGTCTAAAAATGAAATTATGAGTATTTTTCCTCCATGCAATGATGTTGAGCAGTTTAAGTGCAGATGCTCATTCCACACATCTGCTTTCAGCTCCAAACACTTTGAAGGAACACGGTAGCATCTCTAGCCAGGGCTGGGACAGCAGGAATTAGGAGGCTCCTTTTGCCTGCTGCCTGAGTGACTTCCCAGCCATCCCTGCCACCACCCGTGGGCTCTTGTGGGGTAGGACTGCAGACCCCCCACTAAGGCACAAGGGGCTTATTGAGGACACTGCTTCCCTGCACCAAAGGGATCCATGACACAGCACCAAGCAACAGCCTACATGTGTCTTTGCGCCTCCCCAGTCCAAAGCAGGTCCCATCCCACCCTCCAGGATCCTGAAGCTGAATTTTCAGCATCTTCAGGGGACAAACAGATCCCACTCAGAGTGTCCGGGCTCCTGTCCCAAGCACTACCATCGTGATTTTCTGCAGAGGACAGCCCAGGAACGACCGTACCACAGGGGTGTGGAGACATGCGTGCATGCACTGGCACACTGGCTGCAAAGACACCGCTTTCCTGGTCACGCTAGCAGCACCCACCCCTGCACTCACAGGTCTCCTCCTTGGTTCCCTGCTCCCAAAATACACTCACTTGCATGCACCAGCCCAAGGCTGCTCAGCAGCAGTAGTGTTTCTGGTCTCAAGGCACAAGAATCCAAAAATGGTCCTGATGATAGTCTGTATGATAAAAAGAAATTCCCTTCTGGCATCAGCTGGTGATTGGCTTTGAGTTATGATGCTCACGATACCTCCAGGAAGGTTTTTTTTAACCACTTAGAACTGGGGTCATATTTTATGCTATGCTTAAACACAGAGGTATTTCCTTGTTCAAATAAAGAAATCAAGTGGCTTCTCAGATATCCTGCAATGAGCTCCACAGATCACTTATGTACTAGTTAGAAAAGTTTTATAAAAGATGTGCCTGTTGAGATCACATAATTTTTTGATGCTGGGCTAAACTTCGGTCACTAAAGCAACTGTTTAATCGTTTACCCTCTGGCGGTTATCTTCTTTACTTAGGTCTAGATGCTTCCCAGACAAGCAAGACTCCACACACCTTGTACGTATAGCCAGCAGCCCCACACACTCCCTGCATAGTCGTGTACTGATCAGTGTGAATCGCACACCCTTGCGGGG
>VZSZ01002579.1:70087-108595 GCA_013398815.1 Ibidorhyncha struthersii | reverse complement strand
CCCCCCCCCCATGCCACCCACATTGTGGGTGTCCCCGTTGTGTGATGCCCACAGATATGCCCATGGGTTGCACACATGGGACGGCTGTTAGCACACGCGTCCACACAATGTTCACAACCTTCTCCTCCCCCAGACCCAATGTCTGGCTCATGGTGGGTCACAGCAGCAAAGCTGGTCTGGTCTAACCCGTAAAAAAATGCTCTTTCAGTGGTAGGCTTCTGGAGAAGCCTGGCGAAGCAGCTGTTCCTGGCCCTGCCCAGAGCATCCTCTTGAGCTGACACGGAGCTTAGCTCTCCCAGGGGATGCCACCACTGCACTCGATCTGTAACACTCTCCCAACAGCTGGAGGAAAGCAATGAGATGTTGGATGCCCTCAAAGCTATCTCATACCCAGGTTGTCACCACCAGGAACCACTGAGACCCATGGGACGAAGGATGTGAGGTAGGTCAGCCATGGGAGGGGATGTGGGGTTTGGGTGGGGGGCGCTGGCCCACAGAGAGCTGGGTGCCGAGCCGGGTGTTGGGGATGTGCATGCAGACAAGGGCAGAGAAGAGGTTTGGGTTTGGTGCAAATTGGGCAGTGGGTACACAGGTGCAGAGGGGAAAATCAGAGGGGGAGAAGAAAGCTACAGAGGAGAAGCACCATCAGCATCCAGGCATGCAGGCTACAAAGTGTGACAGTGACTGACGTGGGAGAGGAGGGTGACGCTTACAAAGAGGTCCGGTTCTGGGGAGCTCATGTGTGGCTCCCTCTTCCTCCTCCCAGTCTGAAGAGCTGCCTCCCCCTCCAGCACAAGGTTTTCAGTTCAAGATGTAAAAAGTCTGTCCCTTCTCCTCCGCCCGGAGCTCAACAGATCCTCATCAAACAAGGAACCAAGCAGCACATTTCTCCACATCGTGGTCTGCCGTGCCTTGAAATCAGCACACAGCTCCTTCCTACAAAAGAAAAAAAAAAAAAGGCACCCTGGGTCCCATGCAAGTGGTCAGGCTGGAAAGGATGTTCTGGGTGTTGTAGGGCCATGCTTGGTGTTACACAAGGGGCCAGGTGAAATATTGCAACCCTACCTTCTGAAGCCAAAACCTAGGGGCTCTCCAAAGGCTTGACCAAAGCGGGTTCATGACAGAGTAACTTCCCAAGGGAATCTGTATTTAGCAGCAGGAAAGTGCGGTAGGACACATTTCCCTAGGGAAGCGGAGATCAGAGGGAGGGGAGACGGGGCAGGCGGCCAAGGGAAGCTGGGCAGACTGGTATGCGTAGGCTGCATTTCCTCGGGGGAGATTTGTTTCATATGCAGGTATGTCTTCAAAGGGGACACCCGGGTGCAGGGGAACCTGTGCTCCTGGCATGAATTGCCCCCTGGGAACCCGAGTGGAGAGGCAGACGACTACAGGAGCCATTTCCCAGGGGATGGTTCTAGTTTGCCACTGATTTTCCTAACAAAACATAATGGTGCAGGGTTTTCCAAAAACACATGCAGTCTGGAAAACTCAGGGACCATTAGCGGCCGGGGCTTTGGAGGTGGTAAATCTGCTGGCATCTCTCTTTTTGTCCAAGCTCCTGCTAAAAGTAAGGTCCTGATGCAGCTGGCCACTCTGCAGTGCTGGCTCTAGGCACAAGCCCTGCAAGACATCTTTCCCCACTCTGCTGATGCAGCAAATTGCGGTCCAGCATCCCTCTCGGGAAAGCAAATGAAAGCAAACTCTCTCAAATCTCTCCAGCAGGAGCATATCGTGTGGCACACACGGTGGCTTCCCTCATCAAGAAGCTTGAACCACCAGCTGAGCGAGCAAGTGAGGCATCCCACACACACCTCTTGACCAAACCTGAGGGGCAAAGGGCTGTCCTTGCGTCTCTTGGACAGGCACCCCCCCCTCCCCGCCCCGCCACCGGCCGAAAGCAGACCTCTCCCCCACCCTCAGTGTGGGCCAGGCATGGGTTTGATGGATTGCAATCCTCCTCCGCCATGGTCAAAACAAAGGTCACGGCCTGAGGAAATTGCAAACAACTTTTGCCCACCGGCCCCGGAAGAACGGGTGCATTCGTGACAAGGGGGTGAACTTTTTACGATCCTTCTGCCCTGACAGCCTCTTTGGGAAAGGAATTTAAAAAAGCGGGCAGGGAACATGTGGCCTCCCCCGTGCTGACCGAGGAGGGGGCAGCCCTGAGACACTGCTCCAGGCCCATGGCGAGCCCCTGCCCCTTCCCACCTTCTCCTCCTGCTCTGGCAAAGCTGTTGTGTCTCCTCTCTGCTGGGCAAGCACAGGGCCCTTGGGGGTCCCCATTTGGGGGTCAGCTTTTAGAGCTTTTGTTACGGTCCAGAACAAGTTTGCCATTTTTGTTAGCACTTGGGAGACCCTAACATTCATTCGGTATATGTATAAATATATGTACAACAACACTGCACCCTCTGAGTGAGCTTATGGCTGGAAGCAAAGCATTTGGGTCCGTTCCCACCTGTCAGGGTGAGCAGCTTTGCTTCACTTTTCTCTGCTTAAGCCTCCTCCACTGAACAAAAATTGCAGCTTCAAGGGCTGGAGGCGGTATAGGAGGGTCGCACCCCTCAAGAGATTCCCAGCTGCTTAGAGATGTTGCATTTTACATCTCAATGTGGGACAAAACCAAAATCTTGAAATTATGAGTGGATATATTTTTTCCTAGTACGTATAACTAAACAAAACATTTCTGTGAACAGAAAACATTCATTTTAGCCTAAATCCGAGTCCTCTTGAGCTACCCTAAATGCCTTATTACTGCTTTTCTGTGTAAGGTGGTGTGTCCCATCTAAAAGACCACCAGCTAAGCCTTCCTGGAGTCGTAGCTCTCCCCAGGGGCTGCCCCATGACGGGGTTGCGAGGCTGCCATTTACTTCCGCACCCAAACTGGGCACTAAACTGATTCTTATTGAAACCGATTCATCCACCCATCCCCAATTCAAGCCTGCCTGGATTAGCGAGGTGCCCTGAGATGGCTGGACAAAAAGCTGGATGTGGGAAGCATCCTAGTTCTCAGGCAGGAGGAGGCTAGAAAGGACAGAGAGAGTTTAAAGCCTCAGCCTAAGAGCTCAGGAAAGCTCACTCTTAGTACAAGGGGGTAGCTTTGCTAACCCGTGGAGGGAAGGAGGAGAAGAAGAAATGAGAATTGGGGACAGAAAAAAGAAAGAAAGGTAAAGAATTAGGGGGACACGTAGCCTAGCTTGATATCGCCTGTTACACTCAGAATAGCATCTTGTCGAGGTTAGGACGTGGCATTTCCTATAGCACAGATAAGCTTTGTCTTCGCCTGGACTGCAAGGCAGCTCTAAAAGCAGCGACTTTCCGCCCCTTCCCCACGACTGGTTCCAATTAGCACCGGCTCCGCTCAGTGCCGGCTTAGCCCCAGGATTAGAAATCTCCCCCTGCCAATCCCCTCTGACCCAAACACTTCCTGGGACTGATGGGATGACCGAATTCCTCCCCTTCCTAAATTGGACAGCTTGCTCTCGTCACTCCGAACTCTGGCCCCCGCCGGGGGTAGGGGGGGAAGGGGGATACGTGACAGAAAGCAGCCCTTCACCCGCCCCTGGGAACAACTTACCTTGCCCCAGCGGCTCGGAGGAGCCAACATCCTCAAACAGCCTTTTGCAGGGCCCGGAGCTGTGGCCGTGCTGGGAAGCGCTCGCTGGGATGCTTGGTTTCACCTGCCTGGACCAGGCAGCAGGGGCAGCTCCCACATCCGGCTCGTGGTTTTGGGGTGCTCAAGATGTAAACGTGCAGCAGATCGCATCCCAAGCTTCTCCAAACACCCAGGGGTGGGAAGGTGCCAACACGTGCTCCTGCGGGCTGCTTTGTGCATAAAACATGCAAGTACGTGGCAGGGTGAGTCACTCTTCGACCAAGCCGTGGAGGGCACAGCGAGTCCCTGAACAGCCCCAGGAGCGGGGATGTGCTGGGGATTTTTCAGTCAGCTCTTGACCAATTCATTCACTTGGGCTCATTTGCCCGTCTTTGTAAAATGCTGGCAGCCTCAGGGGATGAACTCACTGCTTAGGGCACACAGAAGGAAACAAGAGCTACGAGGACAGGATGAGGCCCCTGTTTTGGCCAGCAAGTGTTGGGTCTCAGAGAAATGTTTTGTGAGAACCTCTTTGTAGAGGCAGCTTCGGTGCTATGAGCCGGGGGGAGCGTGCTGGGCTCGGGAGCAGCCCCGGCCCCAGTGAGGCTCCCACAGGAGGGGCAGACGGAGCCTGTGGCATAAACGGGCTACTCTGTGAAGCTGTTCTGGCAGGAGGAGAAGATGTGAGCAAGAGCATCTGTTACCAGCCCTGGAGGAGGCAGAGGGAGCTCTCACCAGCTAGAGCTGGGGAGGAAAGGGAAGGGGCACGCAGCACACTTCTGGGAGCCTTCGTGCTCTGGGAGCCCCTGACCTTCTTGCTGTTTGTCCCCCATGCCCCCTTTTGCTGGCACCAACTTTTAAGGAAAATTAGAGCCTTGATTTTGTCCTTATGAAAAGCTCCTGAATCAGCAAAATGGAGCAAGTTATTCAGGGACCAGCTGAGCAAGGGCCAAGTGCAAACTGCCCTCATGCACCTACAGCAGGCGCCTTCCCACATGAAACAGTATGGTCGGTTCCCAGTTTTGGTGCTGAAACCCTCATGAGAAGACCTTTCAGCACCTCTGTACTGGGAGGGCTGCAACCACTGCCCCACCTCACATGAGAGATATAACAAACAGCAAATAGCAAGTGCTGTTTTGGGTCCAATATGGGTTTGGACCACTGCACATGAGCTCAAAAGGCTTTTCATTCCTCTAATAGCCCCCAAGGGCCACCATACCCTATGCTGCTTAGCATTAAAGCAACACAAAAGGGAACTGGGTAGGTTCAATTCGTTCCTCCTTCATAGCAGCATCACACCTCAGGCTGTACTCAAGGGCAGTCACCCTTTTTAAAGCAAAGAGGGGATTTGGGCACATTCGGGGGAACGGACTACCTGTCATCCAAGACCGCGTGGTGTTTTGGGGAGGGAGGCAGGCTTTCCAGCACACCCTGGGCTGCAGCAAAACCCACAGCCCACCAGCAACTCGGGAAAAGCAGCGACACCATCTCATTTTCACAACTGGGTTGTTCGTAGGCAGACAGCTGTGTTTCAGAAAGGGAAACGATCCCAATTAGCTTTCCAGGTGCTCTCTTGTAAATGGCTTTCAGGTGGTACAACTGGGTCTGACTGCAGTCCAGGGCTTTGTCTCTCAGAAAAAAAGCCCTCTATGTTCCCCTCCCGCCCCCATCCTCTCTCCCCTTACAAAGGAAGAGGGAGACCATCCAGGAAACAAGAAAACACACATACAGCACGGGTAACTGCTATTTTAAGAACGTACTTTATACAAAATAACCAATTCATATGGAAATAAAATCTACAGACCTCCAAGGATCAAGCTTTTAAAAAAGTTCTTTAAAAAAATTACCCAACACACAGTATTATACTAACTATTGAGGTAACTGTCGCTCTTGGGGAACAAAGGTAATCAGCAGACCAAGACAAAATATACACAATATAAAAATAAATAGCATTCCCCTTTCCAGTATTGACCAGGAAAGTTCACACAACTTTGCAGCAGCAGGAGAGAGAAGAGGATCCCTGACACTGTGCTCTACAGGATGGGGAGGGAGGTGGGGGCAAGAGCTGGGGCTCCTGGGCACCAGGCGATGGAGAGGTGCAGGATCTGAGTCCCCACTGGGGAGAGGAGCACTGGGGCGACCAACTCCTGCATGAACTCCTCCCACTGAGAAATTCAGGCTATCAAATCCAACCTTTCCTAAACAGCATGGGCAGCTGGTCAGCTCAGTTTCTAACTGAGCTGAAGACAAGCAGGACCAGCCCTCGAGTATTAGGTCCCACCACCCAGCAAAAGACCCAAGTCCCGAGTCCCATGCAGGTCAGATTCCCCCCACTGAAGGATGCAGGCAGGGGTTGTTTTCACAGCTTTGTGTAGGAGGTCTCTGCCACAGCATCAGCTCACCCTCCTGTGGACCTGGGACAGTTGCGATCAGTTGACAAGGGCCAGGCTTTTGCCCCCATGGCCCCTAGACCCCCTCCCCGCCCAACAACAAAAAACACAGCAACATAAGAATAGCCTCACCCAAAAAGAGAAAGGCCCCCATTTTCTCCTTGTGCCCCCAACAGACAGATTACATTCTTTACAAACTTACAATAATACAAAGAAAACCCAACATCACCCAACTTCAGAAAAATGGACGTAGTGGCATAGGCTCTCCCACTATCTCCCCTGTCAATACCAAGTGAAGCAGCAGCGGGTCGCTCTCCTCCCCCTGAGGCATTAAATCAGCGGTGCACCCACCCATCACTCTGCAGCAGCAACAAGCACCCCTCTTCCATGTACTCTGCTTTGTGGATGAGGCTGACCTTTACCAACTTGCTCCCTTCCCTTTCCACCTTCCTGACCACAGAGGAAGCAACCAGCAACCTAAATCAATCCAACAGTCGCTGGGAAAGCAGGAACGTGGTGTAGATAAAATGCAGGGCCACAGAAAGCACCTTGCTTCCCACTCAGACTCTGAAGCCCCCCAGTGTTTCATAGCTATTTGTTCCCTGAAACAATATGGGAAGGTCAAACTTGCACTGCTGCAGGTTATTATTGCTCAGAAAAAATCAAGCAGCGGTGTTCGTTGATCTGTCAAGGAAGAGAGGCAATAGCTTTCATGGTTGCACACAGCATATATTTTTAATCTAAGCCCCCCTTGGAGGCACACATGCCAGGATCATGCGCGGGAACCCTGCATGAGGGCCAGGAACAAATCCTTGTGCTGTCAGAGGGACAGACATTGCCGTGCCAGGGTGGCAAGCTCCGGGGACCATGGGGGAGAAATAGTGAGCCACTGAGGACACCTTAAATTCACAAGGAGAGTAAATGTGTACTCCCCACCTGCTTTTTATGTGCATGTGCAGAGGAGACAGCTGGCAAGTTCAACCTTCTGCCCTTCTACTCACATGGGCAGTGAGCTTTCATCTCTGCACTTGACAGCAACCGACTGCAGCAAAGTGAGCAGAGGGAGAGAAACTTGAAAGCTAGGAAGCAAGGACAGGGGAAATGTTGGCGCATGACACGAAAGGGGATCAGACTTTCCAGACTAAAAGTTGAGGCCCAAGCTCCTGTCTGGCTGACTGGCTTCAGAAAGGGAGATTGCTCCTCTGACGTACTCAACAGTGTGTGAATGCACTAGGTATTGCTTGCTCCTACTAATTTGAAGGCCAAAGGAGTCCCTAATGGCTGTCTGGTCTAACATTGTCCACAACAAGGGTATTTTGACCACATTTTATCAGTTCCACTTTTACTTAGAAGATATTCCACTTACTACACTTCTGCTAGCGAGCCATGTGTTTCCAAATAATAAGGGCAAAGGACAGAGGGACTTGCTAGAGCTGGTGATAATCCCAGTTAACCCTCAGGCCTAATTAATCCTTTGTTCCCTCTTCCACTAGTGGATGTAGCTCCTTCTCTCTGCCGGATGCACTGTCCACTTTGACATCCATGTTTCAAAAAGAGGAAGACTTTTGCCAAAAGAAATCTAGGCCACTGCTGCAGATTAAGGAGAAAAACCTCAGCCGGTGCAAGGCCAGCAGTGTTAAAACTACAAAAAGCTTCACAGTCTCTCAAATACTGCATGTGAGCCAAGGCAGGAGAGTAATCAAAAAGGGTATGGCATCACACAACTCACAACACCTGCACTTCGAAGGTACACTTGGATGTTACTATTTAGTTTTAAATACATAGAACCCTGTCCTGAATTTCCTTGCCCAGGAGTGGGCCGAGCCTCACTCTTGTCATCCAAGTAGTTCCTATTCAGAGACAGCTGGAAATGGGTCCCCCCCAGTTCTTTTTCAGAGAGGGAGGTGGGCAGCAGAGAGTGAAAATGAGAACGCGTAGTTCATTATGTGCTGGTTAAAAGCATTTTCCTTCCGCATGGGCGGCAGGGGTCCTGCCAAGCCCGAATGTGTTTTACCCCCATCTGTATGTTAAACAGGTACAGATGGGGAAAGGCTGGAAGGTCAACATTTGAGATGCTTTCTCGGTTACAATGAGCACACGCTCTTAAAGCCTGTCACATGGCCTGCAGCTGCAACACTACTTTCATAGCCTGCTATCTCAGTCCCAGCCTTACAGAAAGGATATGGCACTCACACACCTGCTCTTCAACCACTAGCGCTGTACTTAAAGTGAAACAGGAATTCTGCAAGACCAAACTTCTCTACCACCAATGCACCCCAGTAAAAAAACATTTAAGGGGTTGCTCTGATTAAGCACAGACCCAATTGCACTATTGCTCTGCAGCGAGGGGAATGAGGAGCAACCACACCATCACCAATTCCACTGTTTGTCTTCTCCAAGCTACCCCTTGGGATGGTGCTTCCCCATCCCTCGGTTCAGCACCTTCTCCAAAACTCCACAACGCACATGGCAACACCGTCTCCTTAGAAAAGGAAAGCAGAACAAAGCCATCAAGAGCAAAGCAACAGCCCTGGCTGAACAGAGAGATGCACAGAAGACTGACAGAGATCAGCAGAGGAAAAAGCAAGAATGTTGTTTTCTAATTATATTTTCATTTTAAATGGAGAAGTGTTGGGGTGAGAAGCTGCAGGAGAACCGCCTCAGTCATCAGAATGAAAGACAGCCTCTGTGACTAGCTTTCAGATAAGACATCAAGAAGCTGATAGTGCTCCAAGACCCCGAGAAACCACACTTACAAAAATATACACAAGAGATTTGTTTCAGAAAGTCTGCATGGGAAAGGCATTTGGCAGAAGAAAGGATCAGAAGCTCTTCCAAGAAAAGTGTCTCCATGCACTTTAAAGTCACAAATCAAACCAGTTGGCCTTGAAGCTTCAAATTTACTTTCCTCTTTTGTCGTCCTCATTGCAGGCTGGTGCCTTGGATTGCTACTGAGTGGTTTGGTGGGTCACGCCATGGAATTTATAGACTGCAAACTTACGCTGGACACAGCTAAAAATCACTGTGAAGCCTCAGTGACTGGCCTTCTTAAAATACTTAAGTTGAATTGCCAGGGCCTGTGGTGCTTAAGATGCCTGAAGCTTCCAGAGTCCCAGGGGAAGTTTATACAATGGTATTTATAATGGCAATTGAACGTCTTGGGAACACCACACACACCACTTGCAAAGGGCAAGGCGGTGGGGAGATCAAGATGCTAAAATACCCGAGTAGCATACAAAGCTCTTCTGAGAATATTGGAAATTTTTGGCATGCTTAAGCATGGTCAACATCATATTTGTTCTACATATTATATAGTCTTGTTTAACATGAAATCCATAATTACAGCAAAACACATCCTCCATATGGGAAAAGTAAAAGCTACAAGAAACTTTGCAAAGTCACTAGCTCAAGATGCTTGCTGAAGGACCAACTGCTAATATACTATACTACAACAATGCTGGGGGATGAGAAAGAGGGTTTCCAACCAGAGTGCAGAATTTCTCTGTATTGTGTTAAAATATTATTTAAGACAACAACACAAGTATGGCACTCAAAAGCCACGATATTTTAAAATGCAGCTACGTGTCTTCTGCAGTGTATGACAACCGATGGCAAAAAGTACCACTCTGTACATAAAGAGCTGCCGTTTTAACTCTCTCCTAAATCCCACCTTACACGTCTCACAATATCTACAAAACAGTCCTGTGTAGCACGGGTTGGGAAACCATAAACTATAAAATCCATGTATTCTGCTTCTCCCTGTGCATTTCCACTGGTGTTCCACCCCAGCAATCTGCTCCCAGCCCCATGCACTCTGAGGGGTGCCAATTTTCTGTGATTTGCTCAGCTTGTACCCGAGATAGAGTTCTGATTTTTCGGGCATCCCTAGATGTCATCACAAAAAGAAAAACAAAACAAAAACCCAACAAATCCAAAACCAAACACTTATGAACAGAGCATTTGAAAGTCTGGAAACTCTGAGCGGCAATTCCACAAGCAGCTTTCTGTCTTAGCGTGCTCTGTCGCCAGGATAGCACTATCCCAGTAGCACAGCTATAGTTCCCCCAACAATATAGTACTTTTCTAATACAAACCATGTGTCCTCACAACAGCAGCTTGTTAGTCACTTTAATAAGAATTACTGACTACATCAAAAGCCATTTACCTAGAAACTCTCCCAGGAGGAATCAGCTTCACTAGTCTGTTTTGTCTACCATCTGCAAGTCAAACCCTTCTCCCAGATTTCCATTATGTCAGGTAAGGGATAATATCTTCACGTCACACACTCCATATAGGATCCTCAGGGTATCTATCACTGTCTAAGACTCCACTATGCTCTCCAGGCAGACCACAAGCAATTCTTGCCTTCCTTATTTGTCCCCTGTTTTGATCTGGGCTTGGTACTAATCCAGACGCCATGACCACTAGAACCATGTTTTCAGTGCCAGTTCCAACTGAAGGCCAAGAGTGCTTCAGCTTGGTTGGGTTTTTTTTTATAGCTTCTAAAAACCTCCTGTTCCACAAAGTTCACAATGAGCTGAATGAAAGCCACTTCAAATATTTGGGTAACTGTCTGTGATACAGAAGACACAGACTGAAGTACAGCAGGGGTTGTTTGCAGAATCTACATTCACATTTCCAGAATTCTGAATACTTTGCTACAAGTTATATTTTACAGTTCCTCTATTTTTAAATGTGCTATTTCAAATTACTTTTATGTCTACAATGAACTAAAGATTGCTTTACAAGCAGAAGCAACTGTGTTTTTGTTTGTCCCAGGTTTATTGTCTTGAAGAGCAGTTATACTTGCACAGTTTTTCATAAATACCTACTACTGCTTCAGTACCTCCATTCGGGGAAGGCTCCAGACCAGCATTTCCGAGCAGCTGGGGCACCTCTGAAAACCCACTGCCAGCTGACAAGTTAGCAGCAGACCCTCAGATCTGGGACAAATTTGGATGAGCATAATGTTCTTGCCTGGGAAGGGCAGTTACCTGCTTCTCAGTCAAAGGACAACCTTCAGCATCATCTATTCCAGTTTATACCAGTCCACCAGTGACAACTGCTCCCTGACAGATGAACACAAATGAAAAAAAAGAAAACCAACACACACACACACACACACACAAAATCTCCCTTTTGTAATGTAATGGCACCCATAGATAGATGTTGTAAGTAATTCACATTATATTGAAATCTTCCTTTGCGGAGGACTCAGATGTCCCAGGCAACTCACTGGAGTAAGCAGACAGCAGCTATAGTTCACAGGCAGCCGCAGCAGTGAGTAAGAAGAGCTGCATTTATAAACACGCTTGTGGGACCAGCGTGAAGAAGTTTAACTCCTGTTAGGCTTGGAAAATGCCTTGGCCCTACTCAGCTCATGAGAGGCAAAAGTAGTGTAATAAGACAGCAGTAAGACTCATTGGTAAGACGGCACTAATGTGGCAGTCCTTCCTTGTTCTAACTATTTCAAGAAAGAATATTTCTCACTTTTAGGCTTTTTGTGCTTCCAAAATCTTAGGACAGAAGGAGTAACGGCTCAGTCAGATATTACCTGCCATTTGCTCAAACAGCTTTGCCAGCACACGGTAGATCTACACAGCAGGACAAAGGTGGTGCAGTTGTGCATGCTAGTGCAATCCAGCTAAAGATACGGGTGATGGCACCACCCAAGACAACAAAGCAGCCAGAAAATTTCTCCAGAAACCTGGAGACAAAGACCCTCCCCTGGCTGGTACCACAGACTAAAGGGCATGCTGCTCTGTCCTCACTTCTGCTGCCACTTGTGCTGTTGCTAGCACACTTTGTCCAACACATTGGCACATCCTCCTTTTAAGCATATTTCTGTCCCCCCAGTGCAACCAGCAGCCTGCACTGGGGCTGCGGTCCCAGCACATCTTGCTGCCCAGTCCTGTAGTGTAGCAATTCCACCTTGTTTTACCCGAGTTCTCTCAAGGATAATCAGCCATGTTAGCTTTAAGATGTGAGTAAACATCTGCTGATGAGATCCCCACCAAACTCATTTGTCAAACCTGCATTTGAATGCCAGTGTTGGCAAAGCGCTGGCATGCAGGGGTTCCCCAGTGCAGTATTGCAACTGGTGAGGAACCTGCTGCGGACTGTGTATAGCCTCAGAGGGAAGCTACCACTAGCCCTGTAGGACTTGCTGCTTGACAAAGGTAAACCAACACAACTCGAGCATGTGGCCCTCTCGTCCCTCACCCCGAGCCATGCCACCTCAACATTAGATTCCAAATCAGTGCTTTCTGATTCACCTGCAACTTGCTAATGCCAAATCCAACTCTGTAGGCCAAAAAATGGCTCACACTGCAGCAAACCAACCATTCCCCCAAAGCAGCCTCATGCCTTTACAGGCAACCAAGAATGGTCAGGAACCCTGGAGTACTTTCTGCATCTCTGCTGCTAAGAAATGAATATAGCCAAGGGACAGAGAAAGAAAGGTGGAGATTCTGCTCCTCTCCTCGGGCAGCAGGGCTGTACAGATTTGCACAATATTTGTTCTACTGGATAGATGCTGCTCCACCCCCAGCTGCACCAGTTTCACTGAAAGAAGTCTAAGATGACCAGTTATGCCATTTTCTGTTTTCTAGAGCATACATTTCTCCTATCAGAAAGGCAGGAAGAAGGGTACTATATTAGCAGAAGGGACAATGCCATGAGTATCCTGTCCTGGTTTCAATTCCTGGTCCTGGTTTCCTTGTTCCCCCATGATGACAGGAGCTGGAAGTGCACTCAGGCCCTGGATCCAGAGGGGGCAGAGATGGGGGTGAGGGAGGAAGGAGGAAGAAGACAAGAGAAAGAGGAGGACACATTATGCTCCTGAGCAATTCCTGCTATTAAGTCAACCAACCGTCAGGTTGTGTCTTGGTTGCAGAGGATAGGAAGGAGGACAACAAGTCATCCATCACATGTTCCTTCTCCTCTCTCTGCTTCCCCCAAACCCTCACCCTATCCTGAAAGATTTCAGTGTGATATGATTGTAAACAGTTAAGGATTCCTCCAGTGCTAAGCCCACTACAAGCTGGGCCCACCACCTCCCCCATTATGTACAATACATTCACCAACAACAGAAATTTATTTAAAAAGGCAACAGGTTAAATTCTGNTGAACGAGACGCAGTCTCTGGTCACAGAAAGCCACTAGTTTGCGATGCTCGCCCTGTGGTGGCGAGCCAGCTGCTCGGCTGGCTGGGGCCCAGCACCGCTCCAGGTTTCCAACACAAAAGCCGTTGCGGCACCATGTTCCACGGACCCAGGAAGCTACATGCTGCTCTGGCGAGGGGAGGGTGGGAGGAAGGTCTGCCCCTCCTCCCCCTTGTCCAAATCACGTGTGGCTTTCATCTTCGTGAGGTCCTTCCATCCTTGGACTAGCTCTGGAAGAGGAAGAACAAGAGTTGGAGGTTTTAACTGACAGTTTTAGAAAGGAGTAACCTCATGATTGCATGCAACCCGTTCAAAGCCAGCACTACTGGTCCGCCTAGGTCACGTTTTACGCTCAGCTAAGATTACAGGGACATCCCCAACTCCTCTGCAGAGCAGTAGTTCACTTCCCAGCTTCCTCCAGTGCTTCCCACTCCCATCCAACACTTCACTCCTTTAACTGGTGGGAAGAGAAAGACTTGCATTTCAACTCTGCTCTCTCTAGCGGCCCTTACTTGATCCAGAGGCAACGCTGATGGTTTTTGTGGCGTCAAATCTTCCCGGGACATGGTTGCTGTAGGCATCTTCGGGAAGGGAACTTGAGCCTGATGCATTTGCATCCTGGAGCCAGGTTGAATGGAGAGAATTTTAGCACATGAACATCAAGAGCAAATCCCATCTACTTGGTTGAATGCATACATACAACTTTCGCATACAAGCATGCATCTCGTGCATTCTTCTTTCTGGCCTCCCCCCAAAACAAAAACTTTAATCCCTGCCACCCCTGCAATGGCTTAGTTGTAAGCCAAGCCCCTTGCATACTTGAAGAAGGACTGTCATGCTGGGACTATGACAACATGGTAGCAGTTGAAGCACATTTATAAAATCTGAACAGGAAACTTTTGGAGTAGCAGAATTTTCCACTCAGGGATAAAATATGATATACACAGTCTCAGTGAGAAGCAATTTTCTGTGAGGGAAACTTGAAACAGAGAGGAAGGGCAAAGCAAGAGGAGGGGAAAAAGGGGGCAACATTAAAATAAAGGAGTTCATAGCAAGTTCATAACTTTTAGTTAATTACTCTGCCCCACTACCAGAAAAATGCAATAAAATTCTTGAAAAGAAAACGGTAAGAGCTTATTCGATTAAGAGGTGTACAACCCTGGACAACACATCAACAAAACACCATCAGATAAAACAAAGCACTGATGTAGGGATGAAATGGATGGGACAGGCTAACAGGTCTCCACAATGGCTATTGCTACTTGTTTTTAAGGAGCTGCAGCAAGACTCTCTCCAGATTACAGAAAGGTCTAAGAGACCTTTTACTCCAAGGGTGTAAGAGTAATCTGTTAGCCTCTCAACAGCACTGCCCATCTCCTCTGACTTCAACCCATGTCCTTTCAAGGATATCCAACACTTATAGTCACCCAGGCATCACCCCCCCCACACCTCCCACCTTGCCTTCTCGCAGAAAACATGATCTTACCCCGAGGGTCTATACAAGTCCTGGGGTGGCCCCCCCATGCCACCTCCACTGCCTCTCTGCTCCATCAGCAAGGCCTGAAAGTGACCTACGTTCTCCTCCCGGCAGCGGTACAGGGGTCCCTCCTGAGAGAGGCCATTGGCCTGGCCAGAGGCTGGATGATGAGACAGGTGAGCATTCATGGGCGATCCATACGTCCTGGGCTGGAAATGACTGGCAGGATGCCTGGATACATAAGGAGAGCCAGTCTGTAGCATCACCCCATGGGGAGGGAAAGCCGATGGGCCAAATCCCATCCCTGAACCCAGGTGCGGTGGGGGGGCTCCGTAGAGGAACTCGCCCGCTGCCACCGAGTTTTGCCTCTTCGTGGCCGCATTGTGGTTGTCCAAATCAAGGAACTCTTTGGGACTCTCCGGCCTTTCCTGGGACTCCTCGGATTTCTCATCTTCAGGCCCCAGATCCTGCCCATCGCTCGGAGAAACCTCTTTGGCACTCGCTATGTCCATGCGGTTGGGAGAGGCCAGGGCGGCGCTCAGTGCCTCGCAGCCCTGCAAGCTGCTGGTGGAACCCCGGTCCGGAAAAGGGGGTCTGGCCAGGGGTGGGTGGGCGGTGGGGTGCCCACTGGGACTGGCCTGGGGGTGAAGAGGCCTCTGCCAGTCTGAGTAGCCCTGCGGACAGGCATAGTAGGGTGGTCGCTGGTAGTGGTGGTAGGAAGGTTGAGGCTGCGGCTGGTAGGGGTAGGGCATGCTTTGGGGCGGCCGATACCGGGGGAAGACGCCGGGGTGGGCACTGCTCGGCTGGAAACCCCGTGGGGGAAAATGCTGGGTGTGGGAGGCAGGAGGAGGAGGAGGCTTTCCCCCCATCATGGGGCCAAACCCCTGCAGGCCTGGGTTGATGTGGTACCGTCCAGCTGAATTTGGGTATTCCAGACCGGGCATGTAGAGAGGGTGGAACTGGTTGGGGGTGGCCCCCATGGAGCCGGCGTCCACGCCAGGGAGGCCGGTGCCCTGCCCCATGCAAGGCACGGCTGCTTCGGGCAAAGCCTTCCCCCCACCGCAGAGGGGCTTCTCCAGCAGGTTGGCAGCTAGCCCCTTTCCCTCGGCACCGGTCGCCGGCCCCTCGCCCACTGCCCCATTCTCAGGCAGGGGACCCCCTCTCTCAGAGGTGGGTACCAGGTCCCTCACGCAGCCCGGGCCGCCGGCGTAGCTGCTCTCTGCTGGCCATGTGCCTTTGCCCTGCCCTGCCTTCAGGTCACCCTTCATGCCGGAGCCGCCTCCCTCCCCATCCGGGGGCAAGGCGCGCCTGGTGCACTCCATGGGCAGCGGGGGCTTGGGATGAGGTAGGAGTTTGGTGTAGGCCCCGTCGGGAATGCCAATGCACTGAGCCTTCTCGTCCACACCTGCTGGCGTCTCCACTGGAAAGAAAGGAAGAAAAAGTCGCACATGGGTCTAATTTCAGAAATCGGCCCTCCCCGCCTGACACATATACACGCCTACTCATGCTCACCCAAAGCACACGTGCCAAAGAGTAATTCCTGCCAGCTTAAGCAAGTCTACCAAAGTAGCCTCTCAGCATCCTCTATTGCTGACCCAAATTGTTCTGCCCAACAAGTCCCTAACATCTGGATGGAGAAACATCCCACTTTTGTGCAAATGGAAGAGAGAAAGGAGTGACTTTCCAAAGCCATGATGGTTCTTCCATTGTAAGTAGTCCAAAGCCTACAATGTCCCATCCTCTACTCAAACCCCTCTGCAGCATGGCACCAGGACAACTGGTCTTCTGTGGGGTTGCAGCCTCCCTCCCACACCCATCACACAGTCCTCCCTTCAGAGACCTTTAGCAATTCTGAAGAGCATTTTTGCAAAGCTGGGTGACCTTTAGTAGCTGCTTCTTTAAAAGAGCTCTTTTAAAATCTGCTCATGAGGTTGCAACTCTTTTGGAAAAGAGGCACATGTGGACTCAACCCTCAAGATACAGGCACACTGTCGTTTGCAAGCCACCGGTAAGTCACACTTCCACTGGACTAACATTGCACATGTGGCTTTGGTCTGACACATGGGTGCACAGAGGTGCAGAGGCTGCCCAGTGGAGAGGCAGAGTTGGGAAATACCATAGTGGGGTCCACATGACAGCAAGATAAGAAGTCGGGGTAACAGCAGCTTGATTTAAGGCTGTGTTGCTCCTTCAGGTTCACAAACCCCGCTTGCCCACAGCTTGGGCAGAAGTGCTACCAT
Organism: Ibidorhyncha struthersii; assembly: GCA_013398815.1. NCBI lineage: Eukaryota > Metazoa > Chordata > Aves > Charadriiformes > Charadriidae > Ibidorhyncha > Ibidorhyncha struthersii. Next base: position 91,733 of record VZSZ01002579.1, on the reverse strand, counting down.
ATACTGAGATGTTGTGAAGCCGATTGCAGCCATATTTTAACCAACTGTGATTTGGAGATGCGGCTACTCTGCCCTGCAATCACTCAATGTCCTCCCTCAGTCTCTGTTCTATATCCAGCACAGTTAAATGATGATGGCTTTTAAGCAATGCCACACAAGGAAAGAGTTTCCTTTTAATGCAAGGCACACAAGGGATCGATAAAAGATGCAAGGGTTTTGATCTCTAGTTTACCAGCTAGAATTAATGAAAAAAAATTTTTTTTTGATCTCTAGGGTTTTTTGATCTCTACTTTAGGTTTGTTTTATTTTTAAGGTTTTGGGTTTTTTTTCATCTCTAGTTTACCAGTTAGAACGAATGAAATTCAACTAGAAAGCAACTTATGATGGCACACACCACACGCTGCCAACCCGCCTGAACTGACACAGCGGCTCAGGGGCTTTTGGGCAGTCCTGTTGTGTGAAGATTTTGAGATGCTGAGAGCTCACAAGGCACATGTGCACTTCAGAGCAGAAGCAGTACTGACATATACTCAAAGGAGTATATTTAAACCGTGTATTCACGTAACGTCTTCTTTCCTTACCTAACTCTCTGCAGATCCAATTTTTATATTAACTCCAAGTAAGCTCTAGAAGCATCACAGCCTATGCTTTGTATTTGCACCCCATGGCAAACTGATAACTTGCAGGTATAGCTGGGACAGAGGGGACCTATGGCAGGCTACAGTGAAACAAAACAATCTTAGAAAAACCTAAGCAATGGCTGGAGTAGAAAATATATTCCAATTTAGCTTAAAAAAAAAAAAAAAAGGTGTGTAAAAACTGTGTCCCCCACAACTATTTAATCAAGATTTTAATTCTTTCCCAGAAAAAAAACCCTCTGCTTTTGTTGCTGAGCCTCATCCACCGTTTAAAATTGACTCCAGTAAGCCTGAAGGTCATAGCATACTTTCCACTTCTCTAGTGGCACAAATCCAAATAACGCCACATTTGCAGACACAGGCTTTGTGCACCTGCGTGACAGTTAAGGTTTGGGTCCCCACAAGTTTGGAGCCCAAGAGCAACAACGCCGGCCTGGGGGTGGCTCCTGCCCCCTCCCCTTTGAGCGCATACCTGCAGGCAGAGGGTCTGCCCTGGCACGGGAAAGGTGGTGCGGTGCAACAGGCTGGAGGGATGCCAGGTAGCGAGCAAAGAGGAGGTTGGCAGGGGGATGCAGACAACAGAGGTGGGCAGGGAAGGTCAAATGCTACCAGCGGGCACTCAAGGGTTTACCTTGGTTGCTCTCCGTCTCCATGGTCTGGCCAGTTGGATCCTGCGAGCTCCCGTTCCCCACGATGGGTTTCGGGGGCTGCACACTGGCGGCGGAGGCGGCGTGTGCCAGCTGGGGAAAGGGTCCGGGGAGGTGTGGCGGGGGTGGCTGGCGAGGGTGGTAAGGCACACCCGGCGGGCACACGCGGGAGGACAGCTGCTGCATGGCGATCATCTCTGGGCTGTCCATCATGGAGTCCCCGCCCTGGCACCCTCTTTGAACCTGAGGGGGTCCCCCAAACAGAGCGGCCGGTGGCTGCGGCATCCTCTGGCCCGTGGCTTTCCCAGGCGGTCTGATATACCCTGAGGGAGGCACCCCGTGAGGTAGGAAATTCGATTGTTCAGTCCACTGGCTGTGAGGCAGCGGTGGCCTCATGGCGCGGGGGTCCATCATATGACCCAGGGCGCGGGGCTGGAGCGAGGGCCCCGGCCCCATGGGCGCCTTCTCCTCCGGCCCCACGGTGCCCTGGCCGGCGGGGCCATGGCTGCCATTCCACAGCGCCGGGTGTGCACGGTTCAGGTACTTGTAGGGCCGGTACATGTGCCCCGGGGGGACCTCCGAGCCCTCTGGCGGCCTCACGGGGGGCCCATTATGCCTCGGGGGGAGGAAGCCCTGCTGGAACTGGGCTGGCGGGTAGATGGCATCGGGTGGGGGGCCGCTCATGCGCCCCAGCTGCAGGGCACCCTGCCGGGGGCCGAGGCCGGCAACGTGGGTCGGTCCTGCGCACGTCTGCTTCTCTGGGGCGGTCAGCCTGTGCCCGCGGTGCTCGCTCAGTCCCACAGCCGGCTGGGGAGCAGAAGGAGAGAGAGAGTGAGAGAGATGGGGCGGGTGTCGGTGACAGCCATCGCACTGAGGAGCAGAGGGGACCTGTGTGTCCCGGGCTGCAGGTTCCCTTGGCCGCAGCGTTTCTTACCTGCATGGCAAAGTGCTGGTGCTGCTGGACCGGATCTCCAGGATGTGGCTCAGGCACTCGTGGCGAGCCATAGAGTTTTGTGGGATCCGATCCACGCAGTGGGCCAAACGTTCCCGGCACGGCTGGTCTCTGGGGGACAGGGAGAGATGCGGGAGAGGGAAAGAAAACAATTTGTGAAGCGCAGTAAAGCAGCAGAGCTGCTGCAGGCAAGGGGAAGGCAAGGCTGGAGGAACCACACAGATGAGCAGATGGGCTTTTTGGAGAGACTATGAAAAACCTGCACTCCCTTTCGTACAAGGTGATATAGCTTCCCTGCCAAATCCCAGCCATGTGTCCCCACGCTCAGGTCACGATACGTTCACCTGCCAGCCAACTATTTGGGAGCAAGCAAGAAGATTGGAAGGGGCAGTGGTACACTCCAAGGAGAGGAGCGGATCACAAGAGCATGTGAGCAGGACAAGGGGGGAACATGCTAGATTTCCTTCAAAATACTCGTTGCCTCCAGCTCTCCCACTGCCCCCCTCTATTTGCATCACAAGAAGCACTCTAAAAATTTTGTTTGATCTCTAGCTAAAAGAGCAAGGGCTTGTATGAATCTCAGAGGAGCAGCTGATACACCACATCACAAGACATCACTAGTTAAAATGGAAAAGGCAGTGAAGAATGGGTGAGGAACAGTCCAGAGGGGAGGCAGAACAGGTGGCATTTAGAGAAGCAATGTTGGGCTAAAGGGAGGTCACTGCTGCAGTCCAGGGTGGCCTTGTGTTTGATTTCATTTACTGCTTTTATAAATACTCAAAGCACGAAACGCAGCAGTACACAGATGGCACAAAGTTACCAGGCATCTGTAAACAATTGAAAAAATAGAAGACTGGCTTGTTCAGCATCATAAATTGGAGATTAAGAGAAGAAATGTGACTGCTTTCCATGCACAGTGGGGTAACTTTCCAAGGAGAGAAGAGAACTGGGGGAGCCAGGGCTGGTACAAGCCCACACGGAGACATGCTGGCCATGGGAAACATTAGGAGACCGTTCCCAGCTAGTGTGGCAACGACTGAAACTGCACCAGTTTAAAACAGAGTTTCAGTTGCAGAAACCATAGCCCTGACCTTTAATCTTTGGGAAAAGGTTCTTGCCGGGCAGTAGGGATTTCAGAGTAGAGAGCTTCATTCCCCTTTACCTCCCTCCCTCCCTCCGCAAGCAATATGGGTGAAGAACAGCAGGTACTGCTCCTTACCATCTGGCCAGGATGTGGCACAGGGCTGGGCATGCCGCCGTACTGCAGAGAGCGAGGGAAACCTCGCCCATTGGAAGGACCCACTTCTCGAGGAGCCTGCATTGGGTTGCCACTTGGATCCTCTGCAGAGGATGAGGAGAAGGAGGAGGAAGAGGAAGAGGAGGAAGAAGCAGGAGCCCTGGAAGTAGCTCGATATGGTGGAGGTTTTCCTCCATTTTCCAGGCGTTGCTGCCTCTTGCCTGGTCCATCTGGGTCTCGTGACCGAGTCCAAACACTGCCTGTGCTGGAGCGGCCAGTCCGCCGGCTCCTCTTCTCTCGTCTCCCATCTTCTCTTATCCAGAACTCCTCATCTGTGTCTCCATCTTCCCCAGGGAAGTGCTTCATCATTGCTCGGTGGAAACACCTTTCTAAGTTGTAAGCCATCTTGGTATATTCTGCAGTAAAAAATCCACAACATCAGGGAGAGAGCCTTATAGAGAGAAACGATTAAGCAACATCAGACTTTCCCATTAGATAAATCATCTCCCCTCCAGCAAGTTTCTTTGATGAAGAGTTTTCTTTCTAACTAGTTGACTTTGGTTTACATTCTTAAACTCAATAAGCAGCACAGCATCAGATTTGTTCAGTAACCTCACCAGGGGACAGGCAAATAGGCATGACAAAGTACCATTAGCAGCACAGCTTGCAAAGTCAGCATTAACCCAGTGTTCCAGCATAGTGCCAAGAATTACATTACGAGAAGCACCAGCTCTGCTCACAGAGATGCGTGACCTGCACAGTTAGCCAGCAGAGTCCTGAGAGAAGAAACGTGAACTTCCAGCAATGCTATTTGATTATTCAGAGGCTTTTCTTGGACGCGTTCAGATATCTGCTGTATGCTACAAGACAGAGGAAAATCAGCAAACATATCTATCCATGTACGGTTTCTAAAGCACTTGCTGACTCTGACACAAAAGCTATTGCCAACACCACTGTCCCGATTGCATCATTTCCACAGGACAGTTCTGCTCAGAGGGGCTCCTACTTTTCACTGGAGTGAATAGGAAGGAAAAGACATGTTAGAGGTGTTAATGACAAGGGCTTAAAGCAAATGACTTTCCAGTTGTTTCCACTAAGCTAACCCAGAAGTTCCTCGGGAAACAGAGCTCTCCCAGTGGCAGTGCAGGAATGCTTTTACTTGGGGCCCACAGTGACAAGCTGGGTAGCTCTATTTTCCCTTTCAAGGCAGTGCTGGTAAGACAGAGTCTGCACTGATGACCCACCATATGGGAACTGATTTCTTACCTAAGCAACATGCAGAATTTTAATTGGCATGGCAATTAAACCCAGGGTTTCCCATTTGCAGTCATGTTCATTCAAGAACCAAGGAACATAAAACCTACGTTTTCCACCCAAAGGACTACAAAAGCCTGGCTCTTTCCTCACTTTTCTGTGGTACTGAACAAACACTGGTGGCTAACCAGACTCTTCTGCTTTTCAAAGTCTGTGATAAATATTATGAGACAAAGGAACACACCTAAACACACAAGCACACAAAGGAATGAGCTCAGAAAGAAACAGGTTTTCTTCTATTTGTATGTTCTGCCTTCACCATCTACCAACATGGGAGTCCCTTATTATGCCAGGCCCCAATTCACCATCACCCAATTGTGCCAAAAATATGGCTAAAACCCCAGGCCTTACAATACGCAGGAGCTCCTACTTTTTCACCCAGCCTCCCAAAAATACCTTGAAAGGGAATAAGCACAAATAAAGTACTGGCAAGTAGGGAGAGATCAGTGCTAGCTTTGACTCAGCACTGCAAATAGATGAATTTCACATCTTACTGCTCTTACCACTGCCTTCACCATTGTACTTAAGACAGTTCCTGAACATGGTCTTCATATCGCCCACAAATTCTTCCTTGGTGCAGTACTGACCTCCATTCAACTTTTTCTCCATGCTAGAGATGTCCATGGGAGCCTGAAACACAACAAAACCTCCCTTCAGTTAAAGCAAGCATAGTGGAGATTACAAAGTGGCATAAGTAGCTTCCTCACAAAGAGGGGATGGGGAGTGGAGGCTCCTGTCCTGAGAAGCAGCCTCTCATCTTTGGTTTCCTTGACTTCTAAAGCTAGAAGGGACTACTGGAGTTATGCAGCTTGACTGTGAGGGTAACATAGCCCACAAAACTTCAAAGCACTTCCAAAAAAAATGCATCCTGATCAAAGTGCGTCAGTCAAGATGGCTGGATCACTTTCCATACCTTAATGATCTGGTAGTAGTTGGGAGCATATGATTCATCGACGGGCTCCAAGAAGGGCCAGGAGTCCTTGTGAGCCTTTACCACGTCTAGAACTGGCAGTAACAGAAGAAAGGTGAATGGTTACACGCACATGCTCAGGGGACTATTTCACTCTGAATCTACAAAGTCATGCAAAGGGGAAAGCTGGGGCAGGACTAACCTTTGTACATGGCTGTGAACTCATCGTCCAGTTCAAAGCTGTAATGGGAACCACAACAGTGAATATGCAGACTGAGGACATATGAGACATGCTCTCATATTTCATCTTCCCTTCCACCCCATGCATAGTGCTATAATGCTGAGAAACAGGCCTCATCACAAACAGTCCTCTAGTGTGGACCCAATCCAGATGCTTCTCAGCTTACTCCTTGCTATTCTCTAACCCCACTTCTCCCTCCACATTCCTGTGAATGATCACACTCCTCTCCTCCCCGTACTCACTCCTTCAGTGCACCCGCGTGCTGCACGCCCAGCTGCATACTCACAGATCCTTGGTCCTCCGCTCTTCCCTGGTAGGGGAACTGGGATCCAAGTGGGAAAGCTCAGGGGGGAGCTCCTTCCCCTGCGCCAGCAGCCAGGCCCGCTCTTCACGAAGCTTCCTCCTCCTGGCCCGTTCTGCAGTGGGGAGGGGAGAGAAGTGAAAAACCATTCAGCACTCCTTGTCAACAAGATCCTGCAGGAAAAAATGAAGGCAGCTCCTGCAACTCTGAAGAACTCCTGTGAAATGTTCTTGTTCTTTCAGGAAAAGCAGCAGCAGCACGAGAGCAGAGGAGGTGAGACTACAGCACAACATCAACACGCCTCTTCATTTCCCCTTGACTTTACTATCAGTGATTTTGAAGCGTTACTGTGATACAGATGCTCCCCTAGGCAGCCTCCAGACAAATTCCTGACAATGGTGTGGTACAAAGAGAGACGTTCAATGCACAGATCTTCGCGTAGATCAGCACTATGAAAGGAGCTGGCTTGTTAAGTTACCATCTTTCAGATGCTTCACCTCAGCCAGGTGAACTCAAGGTAGCTGGTTTTGCACTGAAGTGGATGAAGAGCAGTGCCAAGAGAAGGGTGAAGTTCTACCAGCTGGGTGGCAATAAGTAACTGGGGTCATTAATATCCTCCACCACCATGGCTAACTTTGAGAAGGTTGCTCAGGTAGCCAAAGCAAGCAAGCTGCCACACAGAAGGGCCACTGGGACAGCTTTGGTTTAAGAGGTGAGAGACAGGAAGAAGCAATGGTGGAAATAAAACCTGTGGTTTGCAACCAGACAGCTGGCTAACAGATTGCTTCATAATAGAAAGTTTATGGGCTCTTATGAACCTCATTTCCTTTTTCTTATAGGAAATCTGAATTCATTTGACTTGCTAAACACCTGTGGTTGAACTAACTTTCTGTAGGAGCAGAATTCTGTTAATGTTCAAGGAGAGATGTCATAGGAGTAAGACCTCAGAAAACAGGACACATTGCGGAACACTCGGAGCAAAAGTAAGATGGGGGAGACTTCTAGGTAGGTATTTCCAGAGAGGTCCATGGCCAGATATGTCAAAGACTGGTAAAAGTGCTACCCACTGAAGCTGGGGGGACAGGACTTGCATCTAAGACGCCCTACAGAATCCAATAGCATTTATTATAGCATTGAATGATAAGAAGTCCAACATCAAATTGCAGTTAACAGAGATTATCTGAGTCTGTCCAAGCCGTCAGTACTTCATGCTTCTTTCGGAAAATTAACATCACTTAGATGACATTGTAATGGATGCCTAAGTGAGAAAGCTGAAAAAAACCCATGAGACGATGACCTGGGCAACAAACGGAAAATCTCATGGTAGCAGCAGCCCAGAGGTAAAGTGATGTAGATGTTAGAAATCCATGAAGGCTTGCCAAGGATCTGACCTGGTAAACTGACAGGAATCAGGGAGCGCTGCCCTGATATCAGACTGGACCTCAGTCAGTATTAATGGCAAGTACCTCTACCACAGCAAGTGATTTATATAGAATGTTAAAGATCACTGGCAGAGCTCGTTGTCATGCTGTTGGTCTGGGTTGAGTCCTACCCAGCAAAATCTAACCAATGCCCTAAAAAGTACCTCAAACAGCTAGAAAGTCCTATGTGCGAGACATAATGTTGGAGCAGCATCTGGAAAGAGAACTGGGAAACTCTAACCTGCTGTTGTGGTAGAAATCTAGAAAGCTGCTTTAACTCTTAAATTCAGGAAAATACAGATGGGCCCAGCAGGAGGCTCACTACCTGGGGTATGCGTTGGAGGGGGGGCAAGTGAAATCCCAGACTGGAAACAGGAACATAATCTAAAAACAGGCATACAGTCCAAAACCGAGAAGCAGGTGAAGTGATGATGAAGTTCACCAGAGAGCAGATATTTCACCCTGTGTTTCACATCACCCCTCTGCACAAGACCTTACAAAATTAATGTTAAATCCCAAACAGACTGCAAAATAGAAGAAAATCTTTGTTACCCTAAAATCTCTGTCAACGGATGCCCAGTTTTAACAAGTCTGAACCAAGCAAAACGAATTACTTCATTTTCAGATCACTTTCTGTCCATAAGAACTGTCATGAAAGTAAATGCTAATGGAGGGTGAGCTTGGCAATAAGGAAAGATGGTTAGGAAGCCAAAGTTTTACCGGGATAGCTGCCTTTTCTAGGGATGAAAAATACTGCAGTGATTTAACTGAACAAGCCAGCCATTTAAATAATCTTTCTAAAAGGCTTTTGCACCAGCTTAAAAGGACACTTCTCTTGACTTAGCCTAAACTGACTAGGGACAAGTTTAAACTAAACTGAAAGAAACTGCACAAACCAAAATAAAAGCATCTCTGCCAAGAAAAGAATGAATGTATGCTAGATTGGCTTAAAAGAGTTTGCTGCCCAATCCCACGTCGTTTTCTTTGATTGGCTCTGGTGCCTTTTCATTAGATGATGTAGTGGTTGCAGTAACCCAGGAAAGGGCACAACTTATACCAAAACAAGACCTTTTTACAGACACATGTATCTTTGCAGCTTTTCTGAAACTTCATGATTAATTTTGTCTATACAGATGGAGAATTAAAGCACAGAGAATATGCAATTTGCCAAGATGAAACAGATATCTGTGGCAGATATAGGAGCTGGATGATTCTCAGTTTAAAGCACCGCATTAGCTAGGACTGGCAACCAGGAATATACAAAGGCCAAGCAAGTAATTGGATTTTCTAAAGGTTAGAAAGGTAAGCAGGTAGAAGAAACTATTCTTAGATAACATCTGGTCTGCTACCAAACATCTGGTAGCAGACTGTTTCATCTTGGAAAGTTTACAAGGTTTGCATGAACTTAATCTTTTTTCCTTTTCTGATTCTTTATCCACTTAAGGATTCACGATACTGATACCACTACACATGACCACCACAGTTTTCTGAAGATGTTCAGCCTTTTCCTGGAACTGCAACAGCCCAGCCAGCCACTGAGGCAAAAGCAGCAGATAAAGGAATCCCCATAAGGGAGGCTGACAGAGAGAAGGTGGTCAGAAGTGAGCCGGCTCTTAGACATCAGTGCCTACACATACTGGCTAAATGCCTGCTGTCTGTGTCTCAATCTGACATATTAAACACAACACAGCTGTTTCTTGCAGAACAGCTTAAATCAGCATTTAGTTCAAAACCGTGAAAAAACAAGATCAACACCTGAAGTTGCCACCTCTGGTGCTCTACGTAGCCTGGTGCCCTGATCTTTAGTTCTCCAACTGATAAGGCCAGTAGCAATATAAAACTACTACTCTTGCTACTCCCATGTTGTCCCCTTCCCTTTCTCCTCAAAGGAAATCCTCCTTTCATCGTGCATTGGGCCAAAAGGACCAAATGCTATTCAGCAAGAGCAAGGCCAGCTACACAGGGAAATCCACAAGGAGGCAAGTGGGTAGACAGAAGAGAACCGAGGAACAACACAAACAGCGGCAAAAAAAATACTGCTGGGGCAAGGGCAAAAATAAGCATGACTTGAGGAATACAACACAGTTGAAGGGTGCACTAGAGAACAGCTACCATCACCAAGGGAGATAGACAAAGGAAAGGAAGCTACAGTCAGACCAATTTATCCGAGGTAAAAGCAGGAAAAGATATTCCCGTTAGCAGGTCTGGCAGGGGAGGAATGTAAATGGCAGATCTCAATTCAAGATCTCAATCTTGTCTTTGAAAGTTTCCACCCCTGCTTCACACTGGCTGCACATACCTTCCACTGCTTTCACCTTCTCCTCCATCTCTCTCTTCCTCTCCTCCTTTAGCAGCTGTTCCTGCTCCCTCTTCTGTACTGCTATAAGGATTTGGCGCTCCTCCTCTTCCTCTCTGCGCCTCTGCTTCTCCATCGAACTGAGCACGTTCGGGTTTACCTGTGACAAAATGGTGCACCAAACACTGTAATGCATTGGCTTATTGAAGTCTGAACAGAGGCAGGTTTACTTTGAGCAAGCATTAAAGCATACCTACAATGAATGGCTGGGGGGTGAAAAGAAAAAAAAAAAAAGATTTTTACATATGAATTCTCAGATGAAAAGCAACATGTAAAGGAAAGTTATTTGTCAAGCAATGAAATTCTACTGATACGCAGACAAAGGACGGAGAAGCGATGGGTTAGACAAACTGCCACTCTGCCAGAGACGCACCACATGTATTTCCCTTCTGGGCAAAAGATTCGGGCTGTTGACACCCCCCCACAACACCTCTACCCCTTCCAGCTAGCAAAGCCCTGAGTTGCAAGTGTGAGCAGAAAGGACTACTCTGCCGCACCCGGCTCTGCTATAAAACACAGCGTACAGGAAAAGAGACTGATACAGCCTTGCATCAAGGTATCATTTGGAGTGTTTTCCTTTCCAGTTCAAAATAAGGCCTGCCATATTTCTGCATGCTAATCTCCCCTGAACTAGCTCTGGCTTGTTTGTTTGGACAGTTTTCCTGCTGGGTCTCCCAACCAGTTTTCTCATTCAAGGACGCCTGGCTCTTTAATGCCCCACTTCCTCACCTCCCCACAGCCAGCAGGCTGCAAGGCTGTGTTTGATTCCACTTAGACTGCTGGCTTCTCAGACCAGCGATCGCCTGCTCCTATTTCTCCAATAAAGTGCAAGGTATGTATATGGCAGCGTGAAACTACCTTTATTAGCTTGATTTAACTATAAGACAAACGAATCGGTCATCCACCAACCACTCCCACCTCTTCGACTTCTGCAAGACCAAGATACGTGTGCCTCATCAGCAGGGAATATCAACCGGAAAAGAACAGTGTGCATACAGTTTTCTCCACCTTCATTTTCAGGGAATAACCAGCAACCACCACTTAGGCAAAAGGCATTTCCTGAGGATTAGTAATCAGCTGGGGTCCCTTGGCTGCTTCTCAGACCATCAACTTCTCCAGGCACATTATTAATCCCCAGAAAAAAAATATACTATTTTGTCCTTGTTTCATTGCCTAGAAGTGGAACCTCGGGGTGTTTTGATAAATGCCTAGAAATGTTCTCTGCTTTCACTGTACATTCATCCCCTCCTCTGCCTCCCCTTCCTGTACATAGCGCTGCACTACAATCTCCTGCTGCAGCACCCCGAGGACGAGCATCATGGGTATCTCCCTGTCTCCAGCAGCAACAACATATTAAGAGAATTACATTTCAACCACCAACAGCCATGGAGAAGTATCCAAGAGAGGATGATGGGACTCTTGCTGACATTAGGACTGCATCCTGCATCTAGGGACAGACTGGACAGCAAAACCACCTATTCTGTGATGGCCTTTTTGAGTGAAACCCACAGCATGATCTCACCACAAGGGAACTCTGCCCATCTTCTTTTCCTTTTCAGATCTTTGCCAGATACTAGTACTTAACTCTTCTACTGCTTTTCTAAGGAAACCATTTTGTGAGCCCACACGCCTTTAGGTTAGCCACCTTCTCCTCAAAGTTAATTTCTCATCCCCTCATTCTATCCAATTATTCCAAGTTACACTCTTCTGGGCAAGCATAAATTCTCTTCTTCAGCCACATTCCAGCCTTTATGGGATTCCTCAGGCACTTACACAAAACTCCCGTGTTTCTGTAATTAGGTTAAAGGTTTCCTTCCAGTTCCCTAATCATTCCAGTTGTCTCTCTCAGACTTTTCATCCAACTGATCAGTCTCCAAAGACTGGGATGCCCAGGACTGAAACCTCTATGCCAAGTACAAGAGCTCAAGAACCTACAGAGTCGGGTTCTATATTTCCAATTTTGACACTTTTCATATCCCTTTCTCAACCACTCTACCATCCTATTTGCTACTCATGCACTGCAACCATCTTCCTTTCAGGCTCAATCCTGATCATCATCAACTAGTTTTCCCCTAACTTTCTAACTTTCTTGATTAATCTTTAAATTGCAATAGGAACCAAAAACACATCAGGTTCTGCAGCAATCAGGAAGAGAAAGAGGTGAGCAGGAATCAGCCACCAGAAGTTGGTATACCAAGATATTTTATTGAGGATGTGACCATCAGCCTCTAGATTCTCCAGCCAGTAGATCTAAGCCAGCCTGGCGTACCACACCAATTTCTTCAACAGTTGGCGCACAAGTCGGACCTTCCCTTTCCCTGGATTCATACAGCTTCCACCATTCATGTCCTACGGAAATGTGAACACACCATCCAAACCACAGTGCTCACACCAGGGCCCCTCTAAGCCTGCAGGTTGCATTCAGTACCTATACAGTAACGGCGCGACACAGAATCTATAGCACATTCCACACCAATCCACCACAAATACAGCATTGACAAAGCAATGGGACAATCTGAAGCAAAGGAGAGGATTTCATCCTAGCAGATCTAGGAAGAGGAAAAAAAGGGAAAAGTGCAGTGTAGCGAGCACTGAGGGCTGCAGCAGGTGCTCGTGACAACCGCACTTGCTCCCTGCAGCGCTTACAGGGCAGCAGCAATGGTGGCATGGGCTCTTTGAGACACTTCAGACACAGAAAGAGCCAGATTTTCAGAGGGACCTACTGCCTGGTGTCCCACTTAAGTCCATGGGGGATGAGGGTGTACAACTCAGGGTTAAAAAAATAAGCAAACACAAACAAGTAAACTCCTACTAGATGTGATGAAAGCAGACACCCATTGGAACAATAAAAACAAGAACCCAACATAAGTTAAACTTCCTTCCTGAATGAAAAGGTGGCAAAGGGACGTTTCTCCAGCTTCCTCCCCACTTGGAGGATAAAAAACACCCCTCTCATCTGCGACCACGGCATCACCACCTCCTTCCCTCCGCCAGAGAGCACTCCAGGACACAACATCGCTGCCTTACGCCCCTGGGACCCCAAAAGGGCCAAACTTCTGCCTTTTGCTTTGCTCTCCAGACAGTGGGTATCAGGCTTCAGGGGCAGAAGGCCAGAAGGCCAGGAGGCGCGGGTGCCCCGGGCGCCCCAACCCCTCGCCCTCCAAACCTTCCCTGCTCTGGTTTCCGCAGCGCTGCCCTAATGAGGGTGCTGTTCAGGCGGCTCTTTAATGAGGAGCTAATCTGAACCACCTGTTGAGAAATCCCCCGCAGGATTAGGAGCCTACGGAGCAGTTATATCTCGGACCGAAGCGACATCCAGCTTGCGGAGCCAGGAGGAAGGGGTCACCCCTGCACCGGGCTGAGGTTTTCTCCCCAAGACTTGCCTGCTGCCCACCTCTCGCTTGGCAAACAAGCCATCGGACATGCTGGCACCTTCCCTGGCTCCGCCATGGCAGGGACGACTGATATGTCCTGCTGGGGAGCCGGCACGAGCGTCACCACCCTCGTGCTGGCTGGCTCCCCATGCCTCAGCGCAGCGGGTGCTGGGAGGGCCCCCTGCTTGCTGGAAACGTTTCACTGGCCCACAGGCAGCAATTAACAGCCCTCTGCCGCCACAGACCTGGAGCACCTGCGGTACTGATTAGCATCATTCAGGCTCCATGTGTTTCCCACTCCCCTCCTCCTCTGGGATTTCTGCTGCCTGCAAACAAACACGTGTCCCTGCGCTTCCTGCATGGTGGGCTTTGCAGAGAGCAATTCTGGCCCCAAACTGACCATCGCTGGGGTCTTATTTTCCTCTCGGCAGGCTTTTATCTGCAGCATGATGAGAGGTTCTTCCTTCCTTTAATTTATCTATTCTAAGCAATTATATTTATTGCGAGGAACTGTACTTTCTCCTTTGTTTTGCGGGAACCCCTGACCCTGGCTCACATGGAATATTCCCTGCAGTTTAATTTCCCAGGGTTTGACAAAACACCAGGTAACTATGTTTTCGTTACATCTACAGTGAGAGATTATGCCACAGCCTGATAGAATCAAGCCATTTTTTTCCTCCAAAGCTAATCCCGTGTTGCCTGACCGATTGCTTTGGGTAGCAGTTGCCAGTTCAAAGACCCCCCATCTCCACTGCACCATGCCCCTGGCTGTGCCAACGTGACTCTTGGGGGCTGCGTGGTGAACTGGATCGGAAAGCTGATCTACGTTAAAAATAACCCCGACCAAAGAAAAAGGTTATATTTAACTCCAGTCATTTTCCTGGGTCTGGTTCACTGCACAGACCCGCAAGCGGCAGTGCTGTTACACTGAGGGGGTGGAGAGGAGATGAGGGTGAAGAGGCACGGAAAGAGCCATTTCAGCTGACAAGGCTGCAGTTTGATAAGCATTTCTTTAAGCAGCCTAAATTGTGACTTCCATTTCCAGCTGACCCCCTCCTTGCTCAGCTCTGTACTGCATCAGTCATTCTTCTCTCCCTCCACACTATCTACACCCTCATGTGTTTGCAGCCTCACGTTTTCCCCTTGGCTGAATTTCTGTCATTTCCCTTTGTAAGCCGGTTCTTCTAGCCCTCTCATCCTTCTTCAACTTTTCTTTGAACTGCCTCGAATGTGCCAGCACTTTCATTGAAGTGGAATTCCCCAGACTGAGTGCAGATTTCCATATGCAGCTGCACCGGAGTCTGCGGCGAGGCCGGTTACCTCTGCGATCCAGAGGGCAGCACCTCCCTGCTCGCCATAGAAACCCCGAGTGTCAGCCTGCCTTTGACGGGCATTACCACCCATCTCTCTTTCAGCACAAGCACTTTCAAACGACTCCTTCCCGCTGAATAGCGATGCTGCGGTTTATTTTTTCCCCCAGGAGGCATCTGCTCTCGCCTCCCTCCGTCGTCCTCCCCCTCGCACCCCCCCTCACCTCCTGCTTGATTGGTTTGATGGGCTGATGGTCAGACATCCACCTGGGAGAAAACTCTGTCCGCTGTAGACGCTTCTCCTGAAACAGGGTTGAGAATTGAGGGAAGGAAAAAGAGAGTGGAGGAAATTAGGGCACATCGCTGATACTGGCAGGAGAAACTCTGGGGGCTAGAAGTGACCATGAAATCCCTATTAGCTTTACACGGGTAGCAAACAAGCAAACTGAACTCAATCCAAGAACATCACGCTGAATGCAGAGCCCATTTTACAAAGCCAGCTATCCGAAGGATCCTGTTCCAAATCTGTCCCACCTGAAAACATTCAGTTGACGGACAATACCCTTCAGAGTTTCGGGGCTCTGACGTACCAGCTCAAGCAGACTTAGGACAGCCAAAGCAGCCACTGCCCTTCAGCAGAGCCAGCTGAGAAACAGCAGTAAAAGTGAAATCAGAGGCAGTTTGCATAGAAAAGCTAGGCTGTAAATCGCAGCAGTTCAAAAGCAGACAGAGATTCCCTGCTAGCAGAAAAGGGACACAGAAGATGGCTGAAGACAGTAACCCCTTCAGCCATCCTGCCTATGCTGCCATTCAGTCACGAACCAGATCCTTAATTATCGACTCTAGCCCTGCCACTCCATGGGGGAGAGTCTTTCTCCCCATATGCAAGCTAAACAGCCCCCACATCAACAACACTTGCAGGCTGGAGTAGCGGGGAGCAGGACCGGGTCACAGGCTGCTTGGATTTAGCTCTCCTTCAATCAGCAAATGTCCATGCTCTTGGAAGCGGTCATAGGGAGGTAAACAGGATGTCATGTCTCCTCACCTTCTGTGCAATCATGTTGCAGATCTCCGGCAGGAAGTCTTCACTCAGGAGTTTGTAGAGCTGCCGCTCTCTAAGGGAAGTCCTCTCTCTGAAGCTCTCTGTGACCTGCCTCCACTCCTCTTCCGTCTGACACAGCAGCCACCATGTCCCACGGCCAGGCCCTTGGGACCCTTCAACAACATGAAAGGATGTTATCTCCACAGCAGATATGACTAACAACTTTTCTTTATCCCTTCTCCTCTCCTCAGGGCTCAGGAAGAGCAAAAGATACTGCCGGTGGCCACTGTTATAAGAAACATGCCCTTTGCTATAGACCCAAAGCTCGCTTGAGCCAACAGAAGCACTACTGCCTTCCCTAGTGATGCCCAAAGTGATGCCAAGACACAGGGGAAGTACACAGGTGAAGAAGTAACGGTGGCACTTTGCAGCATGTGGGTAGTCTGACATCTCTATATAGCAAGCCTCCATTCCAGTTAAGACTGTGCAGAGAGAAGGATTTAATTTTTTTCTTGTAATGGAGGCTGTCAGCCAGAGCAGGACATAGGGTAATGCAAATGTCTGATTTAGTCTGGCAGCAGAATAAAAACACTGAAAATTAACATTATTTGAAATTAGTATTTTTTTTTTATTTTTTTTTTTTAGCACTGCAAACCTTTGCTGTGGTGAATAAAACCTCCTGTTCTCCCCAAATGAGACATTTTGTTTGCAGGCACTTGAAAGAACAGAAGAGGAAGTGAAAGATGGGCTTCATCGGGCTGCCAGATGAGGGGGAAGTTCCAAAAGTTCACATCCCATCCCTGTTCGATCCAGAGTGGGATCTGAAGCAGATCTCCCGCTGCTCTGAAGCATGTCCCAACTACCAAGACACTCTGAGCTGTTCCGCCTTGTGTGAAACATTTGAATATTAATTGCAAAGGAAGGACTCTCTCGTGGTGGTTGGAACACCCACCTGGAGAAGGGGAATGTGGTTGCTGCTCCACAAATGTTTACACAGAGCAGAGACGCCTCATGGGTTGCAACCTGCATGCCGTTGCCCCAGGGGTGCTCTCTAAGCAAAAAACATGGTGGCCCATTTTTGGGGAGGGGAAGACCTTTAGGCTGAGGGGTTCTCGGCTCCCTCTAGACTTTCCTAGAGCTAACCACAGGCTACTGGAAAGAAAGCAATGGTCACCACCCCCACTGGCAGATGTCACGCAGATTCTCACCGCATTTTCAAGTAAATTAACTATGAAAAATATAAAGAAGCAAAAAAAAAAGTCCTTTTCTCTCTGAACCTGACCTTGGGCCCTTTGTGGATTTGAGCTGCCAGCGGCTCTGGCACGCGAGCTATCAGGTTGCCCCATTAAGACTGGAGAGCTGCAGCCTCCCTCCAGCCACATGCCCTCTGTCAGAAACCTCCGTGCTGTGGTAGCGGCACAAAGGGAGCGTGCACTAGCTCCAGGTCACAGGCCAGCAAACAGCTTAACCCACTCCCAGCTTCAGCTCAAGTTAATGTACTGGGGACTGGTGACCGATATGGCAAAGGACCAACCATGTGCTGGTTCTGCGGCCCTGGCTATGCGAAGCTGTCCCCTGCTCACCTGCAGCGGGGAGCTTACCTGCATGCCACCCCCAGTGCCTACCCCCTCGTTTCCCCTTCCCTTGCCAGCTGCCTATGGACAACTCATTTCAAAAACAACCAGGACTAAGGCACTGCTTTGTCTCACCAGAAGATTACTCTGCAGCTGAAGTGACACAATTTGTTGAAAGACAATGATCTGATAAAACCCCCAGCGCCTAATGCACTTTGCTCTGGCTCTGCTGCCCAGCTCCAGAGCAGCCAGCAGGAAATCTGAAGACAAAAGGTGAAGTTAAGGAGGCACAGCAAAGACAATGCCCCCTTGCCTTTTATTGTGGGGCAACAAGCAGGCTCAGCCCTTGTGTTATGTGGAAGCCAAGGGATCCACAGGTATGACAAATGAGTCCCAGCCCCCTTGGACTCAGTTTCACATTATGTTGCCAACTCACTTTTACTGCTTGCCTTGTTAACCCTTAGGTGGGTATCTCCAAGTCACCATGTACCGAGTTCAGCCACCCAATGGCCATTGGGAAGGAGAGATGAGGACAACCAAAAGAGTTCTTCCTTCCCTATCTTGGCATCATTGACCCCACTCTCTTCCCAGTCTGAAAAAATGCACCCGCTACAAACAGGGTCTTATGTTCACCTCATCCCTGGAGGAGCAAGGGCCATTCACAGACCATTTCCATCAACTTCAGTGAGTAGGTGGGCCCCCAAGGCCTAGTGTAACCCAATATGTTACCTTTCTTCATCCCAGACTAATCCACGAGAAGATAGGAAGCCCGCAGGTGCCCTGGCTCCCAGCTGCAAGGCAGCCTGCAACTCCAAGCCCTCCTTCCAAACTCGGCCCCAACCCCTGACAAAAAGAGTCTCCCTCTCCTGAGAAAGGCATCTCTCCGGGCTTTGATAATTTAAGAGCCATGTTAGCTGATCATATCAACCCTGACCCCGCAAAATCTCTTTACCATTTCTTATCTGAGTCTCACGGATTAGCAAGTTCTCTTCTGCCTTCTCCCTGCCGAAAAAGAAAGGGAAAGAGTGATACAATAAATACATTACTTCACATCACTGAAATGCAGCCACTTCAGAGAAGAATGGGGGACGCAGCAATTATTCAATGCACAGTAAAACCGTGGAAAAAACAGTGTGCAGAACACACGTTTGATATATATATTCACATATATATTTATCACCGTTTCATAAAGTTTTAAGAAGTGAAGAGTGCAGGCTGGAGTTTGGCAAGGACAGTATTTCATTTCTTATGGGAAGCATCCCAAAATCTATACTGACTCCAGTGGCCAGGATTTTGGCTTCAAGTGCTATGCAGTGAAAGCGTTCTTTATCAGGAGCGTATCCCCTAGCACTGCATGGGGGAACTGCGTGTGAAGTGAGTCAGTTGGAAGAGTGATACCCACTGTTTCACCAAACTTGGCTTCCAGCTCAGGCAGAATTTTCTTTGGAGAGTGATCAAAGGACCCACCAAGTCTGAGCTTGCTTCACTTCAGAGATGCATTGAAATTATGGCTGCATGGTATATACATACTTATTGGGGGAACCCCAGAAGTACATTATACTTACTTCTGGGAACATATGCATTTTATGTCAACCTTTTCATACCTCAGCAAGTTTTCTTCCAGTAGTTTTTTCCGCTTTGGGGGTCGCCCTCGTCTCTTGCCCGTTTTCCCAGGAACGTTTGGGGTGTTTGTCTGCCCCCCACATCCCCTGCGAAACGGCAAAACCACCATGAAATATCTGCTGAGCCAGGGAACTGCGGGTAGGAGGATGGGAGAAGGGCAGGGAAATCAGAACAGCTGCTAGGAACCCAACCAAAGGAGGGATTAAATCAGAGCAGCAACGGGACAGGGAGGGGAGGAGAGGAGGGATTCCCACTCGCTGGGAGCCTGATCTGGGAGCCGCCGGCATGGTGCAGGGCAGACGGGGAGGAATGCGGTGGGGCAGGCAGCATCGCTCCCACAGCAGGCTCTCCTGGTGCCACAAAGGCTGCAGGCTGGCTCCGACACAANAGTCAGGCGGAGTGCCCTCCAGCCGGGCTGGCTGTGCTGTCCCCCTCATCACCCAGACACGGGGGGACAACATGGCGAGGGGGCTGTTACCTGTCTGGAGCCAGCTCTCCGTTGGTTTTCCCCTGCACTGGGTCCTCCTTGTACATCCGCGTGCCGTAGAAGTACCAGTACAGGGCACCGCTGCTGTCCTCGCCCAGTGGCTCCACGCGGAGGCTGTCGGCGTCCAAGCCCTGTGCCCACCGGGAGCCCCCCGCCAGACGGTGACAAGTTGAAAAGCGGCCACATTGTCACACAAAACATGATGACACCCCTCCGCAAACACCTCCCTCCCTTCTCCCCTCCCACCATGCCACAGCAGCAGTACAGCTGCTCCTCCAGGCTGAGCTGGGAAAATGTTACTCCAGGGGGAAGGCGACGTTTGCTCTCTGTCCAGGGAGGGATTTAGATTGGCATCTCTAATTTGAATGGGCTCTCTCGCTTTAACATTTCATCTCTGGTGCTCCTGACAGGGAAGGTCTAATTAGTGCTGGCGACAGTCACGCACAGCCCTGAGAAGCTCCCTCCCCCCTCCCTGCCACCACCCTTCCCCCAGNGCTCCCCCAGTACACTTCAGCCCCATCCTTTCATCTCACACCATCCCTCAGCAAGGCAGTCTCAGCTCTCACAGCCCTGCCATTACAGTTGGAGCATCTCCAAATTCAGTCTTCGCAGGAAGAGTAGCCAATGAAGCTAATTTACTCAGCGACTCCCGTGTTACAAACACATCCGCGCAGGACGAGGGCCCCAAGAGCAGTCCTGCACGCTTGCCTTGGGCCCTCTGCAAGGCCGGGGAGGAGATGGGGAACTGCCAACCCACTGCACCACCACCGAGTACCTGGCCTTAAAATACATTTAATAGCAGCAACCCTTCTCTTCCCAGGAAGATTCACTGATCTGGCTCAGCTCCTGCAGCCGCACCCTTTCCCCCTTCCCTGCTGCCCAAAGCACCTTGAGGAGGTCGAAGACATCATCTGCATCAAGGCGGTAGTCACAGAGGCGGTGCAGGATCTCAACCCGCGTGCGCAGGGGCAGCTCCTGGAAGGTGGACTCCCGCAGGGGGTTGGGTTTCCCTTCCTCTAGCTCCCAGCGATAGTTGATGATGTCCTCCAGGTAGCTGTGAAACGTCTGGGATCTAACAAAGCAAAGAAAGTCCCACACACTCACTATAGTTCAGCATGCCAGAAACATCTGGTGTGACCGAGCAACTTGAACAAACACAACATAGAGATAGTTAACACTTGAAGGAAAACCATGCCCTATGACAGCTACGGTTAGCTGCAGCTTTGTAGCTCAGGTTTCCAAAACGTAGCAATGTCATTGCAACGCTGCAGGATTTCACATTATACACATACAGCTTACAGGATGCTGCATTACTGTTATTTCTCTCCTACCTGGAAGAACATGATCTCACCTCAGCCCCATCCTCTTTCTATCCCAATGGGTAGTGCCTTGTGCCACGTGCCTTGTGCTGATGTGCCAACATTGACCCTTTACTAAAACAGGATGCAATGAAGCAGACAAGCTTGATCCCCTTCTGCCTCTCCACATTTCACGCAGAGACCCTCTTCTTCAGCTTTCCGTTTGTTCCTCACATCTGCCATTGCCAAGCCCCAACTCCTCTCTCTGCCTCTTAAGTAGTTTTCCATGCCCAGGTTCAGTGCCTTGAAACTTTCCATAGCTGATTGTCTTCTCCCCACTTTGCTGCTGTGTGCTTCCCATACTCCTGTTGTGGTCCCTATTCTCTTCTCCCTCTGTCCCCAAAGGCTTAGATCCTGCCACACAACAAGGCTCATTCCCAATGTGAGTGTACCTTCCAAAGAGGGTTCAGCCCAGGACTCTCTCCTCTCTAGTCTCCCAGATGATCAAGCTGAACACTTGAAGTCTTCATAACCCCTGCCACTAAAACGATCTTTCTCATTTTCTAGCTGGGCCACATTAAGTCCCCCTTTCATTGCCAGCAGTTCACCATATAGCCCAAGGAAACACACATTTCTTTCCCTCATCTGGCATTGAGGGTAACTGTCCCCACCTGACACACATTAGACTGCTGATGGAGCTTAAGGCTCAAAGAACTCCTGTCTATATTTTAAGAAGACTTAAGTCCTTATTCTGACTGCTAAAAATTTCAGGGGAGGGAATGAAAAAGGGCTGGTGAGGCCATGTGTCCCTAAATATAAAAACTTTCTTAAGATCTGTCCATATCACTTTGAGTCCTGAGACTTGCCAGGCTTTCTCAGCCTGCCAGAGTTGCGTACCCTGAGCACAGCAAAGGGGACACC
>VZSZ01002579.1:22975-70082 GCA_013398815.1 Ibidorhyncha struthersii | reverse complement strand
CCCCCCCCCCCCGCCCATTTCCCAGCCATTCTTGCACACACGGGAAGTCCATATGCCGGCAAGAACACCACTGGGTACACATTCCCACCAGCTCTCAAAAAGGCAGCTCAACTTGATAGGTTTTTGGCACAAAAGGATTACTCTATATGATTAATGGAACCATGCCAATGCTACAGAATTGCATTTGCCTGAGAAATTGCTAACTACTACAAAAGCTATTATTTTTGAACAAAGAGATAGAGGAGCGCGATCCAACTGGGATAAGATTGTTAAAAGTCAACAAGAAGTTAGCTATTAGACAGGGGGTTCACACATTTGGTAAAGGCAGGACCTCTTTGCAAGGACCACGACTGGATGGTGACTGCAAGAACGAAGGAACAGATGCCACATGATTCCTCAAGCCATGTCCACCTGGCAGCATTCCCCCTCCTCCTCGAGTGGAGAGAAGTTGATGCTGCCACCCTGCAGATCACTCCCCACCAGCCTGCTTTCTGACGTCAAATGCAAGCTGACCTCCCAGAGATAACTCCTCTCACTAGATGAGTTTCACCAGCTCTCTGGTTGTATTTAACAACAGGTTCTTGAATGTACCTGGATCTAGTGCCTTCTGCAGCCTGGAGTTTGCTTTTTTTCTCCATGACACAAGCAAAGCATCGGTATTCCCAAGTGTCATTGTTTTGCCCCACTAATATCAGCAAGCAAACAAATGCAACTTGAAACAGTCCCTTACACTCACAAAGTTCAGTCAACGCAATAAAGGAGGGCTGGGTAATGAAATTTCTGTGCGGTCTCAAGTACTAATTTTAGGGTAAAAACCACAGCAACTACCCTTTTTTAAAATGAAAAAATCAGTGCACAGCACACCTACCTGAAGTAGCTGTGCATTCCCGCAGTGCCTTCCTTGTATACCTCAAGACCAAATCCAACTTACAGCAAGGACTTCAGCTTGGCAAGAACTGTGATACTAGATTATCTTTATATAATTTTTATCTTTAAGACCGCTATTTGGTCACACACAGCTTAAATATTAGATATTTACTGAAGATACTGGATTAAAACAAACAAACAAACAAAAGATAGACGATCTGACTCTAGCTTTCAAGAACAGACACAGTGACAAGTGTATCTTTTCCTGAAAGCAGGAAAGCAACATGTGTATTTGGATGCTTAGTCCATCGTAGAAGAGGAATGACTGTCAGCTCTCAGAGAGCATCTGAGTTTCAGACTCCTGAGTTCAGTTGTTCAACTCTGTCAGAGCCCAAGGCAGAAAATTATTTAATCAGATCTGATACAGAGGCTCTGGCTATTTCCAATAAGGTTGACTGAAAAAACAGTTTCCCTAGGATCCTGAAAAACTAGTGCATCGACATGGGATGCCAGGGAAGAAGCAACAAAAGTAACAGCGTTTCATCTGCTCCTATTTTTCTGGTTAAATATTTTTCTACCAAAAAAAAGGGAAAGGCATGGATCAGACAGATACCTTTACTGCTTGCATGAGTTCACTTATCTTGCTCTACCATTTTGGCTGCTCTCTAAAGAAAACTGATCCAGGAAGCCCCTCCGTTGCAGCAGATCGTCTGAAATCTTTGCCTATGTAACTCTCATTCCCCCTGGGGACTGGCTCTGTTGGCTTAGCCAATTTGGTTTGAGTTTGACTTTCACATAAGTGGCTAACACTAGAAATTTCCGCCATCCACCCAGTGTTCGATACATTACAAGCTCTGTTCTCAAGAGTACTTTGAGTTCCTACCCCCATCAATTTTCAAAGACAGCTACTGTGCATTTGTCGCTTTGAATAAGGATAGAAATGAGAACCAGAGATGGGAACCAGATGTCTCAAGGCATTCCCAATCACTCTCAATCTTACCCAATTTATATTTTCCCTCTTCATGGAGGCCGGCCTCTTTTCTCCAGACAAATGTGGGGTGCTCGTCTTCAACCTGTCTGCCACACCTACGGTTAGTCTCACTTAGCCTGTCCCTATTAAATTCCCCTTTGAAAAGGGTTTCTGAAACAGCCCCCTTGTTTGGAGAAGAAAATCTGCAGGGAGCACAGCCATCTGCGAGAACCCTGCCCTTGGGATTCTTCCCCACACCAAGCAGAAATGCTTGGGACTGACTTTAGCTAACAGTTACTTACTATTAGCTAACTAACTTATTATCCATAAAATTCAAACCCAAGAATCGGACAGACAGGGTCCAGGACTGGCATGGCCTGGAGGCAGTCTGGCAAATACCCCTTTTTCAAGCTTACTAATAGGACAGTGATACACCTGCGGGTGTGGCAAGTCCTACAGAGTCTGCGCTGCAGTTGAGAACCTCCGAAAACCCTTTCGTAGGTAGGAAGAAGGCAGGAAGGATATCACTGAGCTGAGGAGACAGATATATCTCTTTTTCTGAGGTTCTCAGCATCTCTAAGACTTGTAAAAACACTCAACCAATGGAGACAATGTTAGGTCAGCAATGTCCTTTCTCACAAATCGAAGTATTCCCAAGGAGGATGAACTGGTACATGGACACATTCTGTCTTAGGGCATGTATCCAAAGGAAAATCAGCTCCCTCCTGAAAGTAAATTGGGGCTCCTAGAAACAGTTTATAAAAAGTGTGACACCATGGGCCACAACAGTCACATCTCAACCAATTCTACCTCCCCCTGCCATACAGCAGAAGCATCATTAACCAAGGAAAAGTATTACAGAAATCACCTCAAGAGGTCAGAAAAGTTATCTCAGAGTACTCTGCAACTATAAAACTTCATCCTCCCCACCGTCTGCCTTTCTTCCTACCCCAGCTTCACTAGCACCATTAATAATTTCAGAAAACTGAGACAAAGCATCACTCTCTTGTCACAACATCCCTTACTTGGCAGTTGCCACCTGGTGTGCAAAGCAATTTGGATAGCTGTAGCGGGGAAGTGGTGGCCCAGTACATGCGTATCTATGTCATACATCCCAAATGGATGCAGAGGATTTCTTGTGAGCCCAATGCAATTCCTAGTCTCGTCCCTGGCTGTGCTCTGAAACCACAGGGTCATTGTCAGAGGTCCCTACCTTTTTGTTGCAGTGATTAGAAAGGAGGTCAAAGCTGAATCGCATCTGTGGTTGAAAGTTTTAATCATACATTGCGGACCTCTACATATACAGAAGGAAATCTGGGGCACAGGGAAGGACGTGACGTAGCACATCAGTGTCAAAGGGGAGGAATAGCGGCAGACAATCCACGAGAGTACCAGCGAGGTTGCAGCTCAAGTTGCCTGTGATCTTTAGCAGCAGCTGCAAAAAAAATCAGGGCATAAAGAAGACGGGAGCAAGTCAAAGGAAGGGCTCCTCCCTAACATGGGTATCAGCATCCAGAACAGTCAGAGAAATGATACACCCCCTGAGAGCTCAGCGCCGCAGCCCGGCCATCTGCTGCCCGGCTGCCTCCCAGAGAGGGAGGTTTCTCTGTGCTCCAGGAGAGGGGATTCGAGGACTCCTCCCCCCGCCTGGCAATCCCAGTTTGGTCTGCCGCAGCTTCTCCTGCTTGCAGAAGAGGCACCCTTCCCGACGCCCAGGCTTTTAATGCGTGGGGCCATGTTCTGCTGTCAGAAAGAGAAGCTTGGCCAGCATGCTCGTCAGCATGCCCGGCTTCCCGAAGGGGGTCCTTTTGGAGACCTCTGGAAGAGAAGGTGAAAATTTCACAAGGTTGATGGGCTATATGGAAAAATCCGGTCGGAGGGTCTGGTGAGCACGCTCGGGAGGGGACAGCTGCGCCTAGAGACCCCAGCCCCACAGGGCAAACTCAATGTGAAATGCCTTCTGGGTGAACCTGGCACTTGTTGGGGCTGGAATTATGAGTACGTACATACACACCCCCCCCACCCCCCCTATTTTTTTTAATCCTTGTGCCCAGAGGAAGCAGAGTGACTTGGGCTTTTAGTTTTAAAGTCTCCAAAGTAAATAAAATCTTGGCTGGGAAACTGTAAACAAAATCAAGCCAAAAAACCAAAAGCAAAAACAAACACTGATTCAGTAAGAGAATCCCCGTGTCAATCTGCACTTCCCGCAGGCAGGGTGCCATGGCCCAAGTGTGGAATTACTGCCACGGCACACTTCCCTAGCTGGTCTATTGCTGCCAATTTTGTTACAAGCCCCCTCCGCTCCCCTCCAAAAAACCCCTACCACCCCCTACAACCCCCCCAACGCTGTAGGAGTAAATATGGGATTAAAAGAAACATTAGGGTAAGGATTTGGAAATATTTGAGACAAAAATCTTCCCAACGATTCTCAGATACTGCTGGCACACACAGATAAGGCTTCTGAAAGTTCAGATTCCAAATAATTGCCTGGACCCACTAGCTAGAATATCTATCATGTTGACAGTGTTTTAAGTCTCTTGTTTCATTTAATTTACAAAATGCAACGGAAGAGTAAATACTGGAACGCTCTTGAGCGAAAACTGCTGGGAAAATGGCAAGCCTGACCTATGGTTTATCCCAGGCAGTATATTGTTCTGTACTTGAGATTAAAACCAAGAACCCTGACAAAACTAGAGGACGACAGAGAGCAGGAACAACAATAGACTTCCTCCACCTCCTGCCCAAGAGTACTATGTGGGAGGAACATGGAAAACAAGACTGGGAGAGCTCAGCCTTTCCCTCAAAGACTATTTAAACAGGAATACAATTACTTTCATAGTTCCTTTTACAGAGTTAGCCAGTAAGAAAAAAGAGGTGAAACTTCTGTCTGGTAAAAGCTTTAAAAGCTGAAAAAAATTGGATTTCCTCAGCCACCCAGCACAAGCAGTGCTTTTACAAGGTTCTCAGTAATAGATTAAAAAAGACTTCTTGGGCAGCACACAAGAGAACTGGTTTTGCCTCTGTGATCTCTCTAGTTAAAAGAAACGACGACAACAACAAAAATCAAGGTCTTATGAGAACAGACGTTTTATCAAGGAATTAATTTTATGGACTGAAGATATTTCACCTTATGGGCTGGCACCTTTTAAGTTCTGAATTGGCAAAAAGGCACCAGCTTGGCGTTGGGAGTCACTCAGGTGTTAATGAGAGCATTAACTGACAGATGGCATTCAAGATATTTCTCCCCTCTCCAACCAAGACAGCTTCTTTGCTACAGCAGAGATCAGGAAAGCTTAATTCTTAACAAGCGTACAATGCTTTGGCACAAAGGCAAGCCCTCTAGAACGTAATGGGAAGGAT
This sequence comes from Ibidorhyncha struthersii, assembly GCA_013398815.1. NCBI lineage: Eukaryota > Metazoa > Chordata > Aves > Charadriiformes > Charadriidae > Ibidorhyncha > Ibidorhyncha struthersii. Next base: position 64,885 of record VZSZ01002579.1, on the reverse strand, counting down.
TCGGGGTTTGCTGGGATGACCTCAGTCAAACATCATTAACAGGGTCAGGAGAAGCAAAGCCTATTTCAGAAGAAAAAAATAATGTAAGGGCTCCCATGATCAATCTATCATGGCTTGTCAGAAAGAGAAAGCTTAGGCTGACCTTAGAAGCAATATGAGTTACTACTACCAGCCTGACCTTGAGCTCTCATGTAACAATGGACACTTTTTTTTTTTTTACTGTATTAATGAGCTTTCTTATCTGAGGTGGGGGAGGAAGCCTTATGGCCTTATGGACCAGCTTGTACTTTACCTTCAAACAACTTACACTACTGAGAAACTAAGTCAGGCAGGATGCAGGGAAAAGATACTACCCCACCCTTCTGGGGGATAAAAGGGTTGGATAGGTATATTCCCCATTTCCTTGCAATCCCTCTGTGTGCGGCTCACTCAGAAGGCATGCAAGCCAACAGAAAGCACATATTCCTCACACCACGGGCCAACTTGTCATCAGGGCAATCAGACTGGCAGAAGCCCAAGGGCAACAAGCACCTTGAAGGGCCCCCTCTCAAAACACTTCACTGAAGCAGAGCAAAGTGACCGAGGAGCTGGAGATCCAGGAATCATGACTGAGTCCAGAGGAGGGCCACAAAGATGATCAGAGGGCTGGAGCACGTCTCCTGTGAAGACAGGCTGAGAGAGCTGGGGTTGTTCAGACTAGAGAAGAGAAGGCTCTGGGGACACCTTATAGCAGCCTTCCAGTATCAAAAGGAGACCTTACAGGAAAGATGGGGAAGGCCTCTTTATCGGGGAGTGTAGCTACAGGACAAGGCGTAACGGTTTTAAACTGGAAGAGGGTAGGTTTAGATTAGATATTAGGAAGAAATTCTTTACTGTGATGGTGATGAGACAATGGAACAGGTCCCCCAGGGAACTGTGGATGCCCCATCCCTGAAGGTGTTCAGGCCAGGTTGGATGGGGCTTTGAGCAACCTGGTCTAGTGGGAGGTGTCCCTGCCCACGGCAGGGGGATTGGAACTAGATGATCTTCAAGGTCCTTCCAACTCTAACCATTCTATGATTTCGTTTCCAATTCAGCTAGCAGCGCCACTAGCTGAACCACTGTCCTGCACCACTGGTGGGGACAGACTTCACAAGTTCCAGCCAGGGGCAGTCTCGAGGGAAGCAGTAACTCCTGGCCACACCAAACTGGTGACAGACCTCAGCAAGGTCCAACCCTGTCAGAGCCCTTGTTATGGAGCAAACAAACACCCATGCTCATCCTGCTTTTCAGTGCCCTGTTTTGATTCATGCCTGAAAAAGACCAGCCTGCCTACAAGGGGCTGTGAGCAAAAGCAGGACATCGTACATTAATGTGCCCCAAATGAGACCACAAAACAGGGGGCGGGGGGAATTAAACTGGGCTTATCAAGTGAAGTTTCTTTTCCCAGAGCCAGAAAGATAGCAGAGATTGCTGGAGTACAAGACCACCAGGGCATGTACAGACCTGCCTCTTGTCCTCCACTTCTAACTAGAACTAGTTTTCTGAATGCAGATGGCCCAAACCTCAAGTAATTTTGTGGCTTACCTGTGTGGCCATCAGGAGCATTGGCAGTGAAGGAGAGGAGAAAGACCCTTGAAGAATCAGAGGGTGGATTGCACTGAGCTCTACATACAGTGACTCCTTGACGAACTTTCTACATGACAACCATGGCTTTGTTTAAAACCATAAGGACAAAAAAAATAGCTGGTTAGCAAATGTTAAGTAGTGGCAGCTCCTCCCTAAAGCAGTCTGGTCTAACTCCTGGATTTGGCAGTCTGAAACATGAGAGATCAGAGGTTTCCGCATCTATAAAAGATATTCCCAAGTTTTTCATACAAGTAGACAACAGCAGAGTAAATTCAGCACCCTAGCAATTCCTGTTCCCTGCCTGTCCCTCACTCGTCCACCCCATAACTTGCTTCCAGATCTCAGATGTGGCACTGAGACCACCCACAAGAATATGCTGAAGAGATGCTTACAGAAGACTTCAGGGTTCTGGACCTCTCCTCCAACATGATAATACAAAGTTAGGAGAGGTGGTTCTCCAGCAGAAGGGCTGCTCGATCTTGCTAAGGAAATCTAATTTACGTGGTTGGATGCCAGGGAACCCACTGCCTTCCCAGCTGAACTCCTAAACTGTTTATGTTTAGAAGAGGGAAAAAATCAGCTAAGAAAACCCAAGTTTGTCAGCAGTTAAGAATACTCCACGCCTACTCCTTTTCTTCCTCCATCTTACCTCGCACGATATTTCATACAATAAAAACTGGGGGAGCTGGCAGATATGCTGTATCCCACAGAGAAGCAGAATAGGAACAGCTATGGAGCGAGGCAGTGTCTCCAGGGAGGCAGAGAGAATGGAGAGCTGATGTGGGCTGTCTAGTCTAATAAGGGATCACACCACAGGAGCATGTGCTGGCTTGACAGAAGCAAGTGCAGCCACTTAACCTGGGTATAACAGCTGAAGCGGGAGCGTTGCTTTGCTACCCCCGAAAAAGGGGCGCACAGAGGAAGAAGGGGAAGCCACAAGGCCACCACAGCTGCCCACCCTTCAAGGAGGTTCCAGGTCTGCTCATGCAGACTTCTCCCCGCCAGCCACAGCAGAAACACTGAGCAACCAAGGAAGTTTCCAGCTTGGGCTCTTTAGCACTACTAGTCCACACTCACCAACTCCTGAATTAGATGGAGTTGTCCTTTTACATGCTGCGAACCGATGTGTACTGTCTTCCACCCCTTTTCCCTCACATGAGGGACAAGAGGCATCAAGTCCACCCATCCAAAAGGAGACACCAGCTGTAGGAACTGAACTCATCTCACACAGCAGAGTGGCAGAAGGCCATGCTCTGATCTTCCCCAGCTGCCCACGGTCCATACTTCTCCTGTGATTCTGCTTTTATCTAGCAACCATCCTAAGCATGACACAGCTGCTGAGGGTGACTTGTTTGTTATTTTGCTGAGAGAAGGCAGAAAAGCCGCAGAGATAGCGGCGCAGATACAGTACTGTCCCGCAGTGGCCTCTTCTGGAAAGGCTCTTCACTTGAGCTGGCAAATGCCAGGGACAGGCAGGAGTGCTGAGATAAGTGTCTATTTGATCTTCTCTTCCCCATTCGCCCTGGATTTTTCACTGCTTTATGTTCGCAAAACGCCAAGGCAGCTAATCAGTGCTCTGTGACCCCTGTTAATTGAGCTCTGTGAGAGAAAGGCAGCACCCGCAGGAGAAATCACACATACCTGTTACTTTGAACTGTCCTGTGATTTTCCGTCTCCCTGCTTGCAGGAGCTCCAAGCACCCTTCTGTGAGCCAAAGCTGCTCTATTTTCATCGCCATCACTAGGATCAGCAGGAGGGGCCACAAGTGTTTGGTGTGCTTGTCCTTCCTCTAACACTTCAAGGTACAGGGAAGCAAAGAAGAGGCTATGTTGTTGCTTCTCCTTCCATGTGAGAAGGTGAAAGTGATTTTTGGTGAAGGAAATACAATCTGAAGGTGCTGATGGCCCTCCTTCCACCTATGCTAAACTGCTCCTCACTGCCCTTACTTGCCTTTCTGCTGCTCCCCGTCCCCCTCCCCACCGCGATACCAGGAAGAAGTGAGCAGATGCCCAGCATCCCTCGCCCTGTCTCAAGAGACCAGCAGCCTACTTGGCCAAGTAAGGCAGAGAAAGAAAGCAATTGGTGTGAAGGATGTGAAGCATTGGAGCAAAGAAGGGTTGGATTTGCCAAGCCTGGTGGATTATGCAGTACTTGGAGGATGAGGAAGACGCATATGGTTAACTAGATGCACACTGGGTATGGGAGCCTGCATTTGATTTTTAGGTAGGAGCAGCAAGGGCTGCTTGTGTGCTTTTGTTTGATTAGGGAAAAGAACAAATAAGAATACGGGCAGCAATAAAACCAGAGCAGACAGAAACAACCCAAACAACGGCTGAAGCTGTACGGTACCAAAGGAAAAGAAAGTTCTGGGGGCAAATGGGATGAGCAGGAGGACAAGTGCACTGTCCAGATTCAGGGACTATTAATGGAATTAAAATAAAACTTAAAACATGATGAATACCTGTTTGGTTTTCGATGCTAGCTCAACCCTTCCTTCAAACTCAGCGAGTCTCTGCACAGTCTCCGTGAAGTGAAGATTTGTGCTCGCAAGGCATGGAGCATTTTGGGGTAGTGGTATGGACAGAGAAGCAGGAACCTCCTCCCCGACTACTGAAGCTGCAATTTGAGTGAAAACTGATAATGAAAAATCAATGGGTTGGATAACTGGATTAAAGAGGGGGAAAAAAAATTCTGCTAAAAGATCCTGAAACATCACTGTGGTGAGCAAAGGATATTGCTGTATATATTTGTGAAAACAGAACTTAAGGGAACAACAGATAAACAGAAAGGATTATTTACCTTGAATGAATACAGAGAGGAGATTATCTAAGACAGTTTTAAAAATTTTCTTTTTCCTTAATTGTAACGGCATAAATGCAATTAAGTGTGATTATGCCATTGTCAATGGGCATTGTTAGGTTTGACTCAGGATGACCATGTTTACACCAGAGGTACGTTTAAACACAACTGCCAAGCTTTGCCAACATACTAACCCCACAGATACTCTGTACTTCGCTATTTATTCAATTTTACCTTTAAGATACTACCCTGAAACCGTTAAGGGGCACAATAACAAATCAGTTGCCTTCAGTGTGATGCATAACCCACAGGAGCAGCAAGGGGAGGTTTAAACTCCAAGAGGAAACCAGCTCTGTAATCAGCCACTAACATGCATTTTCCTACCTACCATTGTGTTGAAACATGCACAACAGCTCCAGAATAGGAGAAAGCCGATGATACTGCAGCTACTTTTTCTCTTCTTGCCTAAAATTAGACACCTCAGTTCTTTGAGATATGGCTGAAACTGTAAAATACTGTGCATCTGGAAATACACAGCAAGCTCCAGAAAACTCCTGGTAAGACGGTCCGTCAGATATCCTGCCTGTCTGAATGGGAAGAAGACTGGAGCGTCCATAAAACAGTAAGTGGCTTCTGTTTCTTTATCAGGGGTTGCACTGGACAGTCCATCAGTCATAGAGGAGACAAGATGCACATCCCCAGCAGCGTCAGCCGCTCTTTTCCTGCCTTGAGGAATCAATCTGTTGAGCCAAGGGAGCCCAAAAAAGAGGCAATATCAGTTATGGAAGCTTACTGAGAAAGGGAGGCAGAGCTGGTACTAGAACACGGTGGTACCAGTGCTGATGCTATCGCACATTATGTCCAAGGTGGAAAGGACCAAGAAAAGAAGTTATCTCACCCCAAGCACCAAAGATAAATTAATGACAGAACTGAAAATGTCTCTGTATCATGCCTGGAGAAAGTTTGGTGTCAAGCTGGCATGTGATACTGCGGGAGGATACAAGGGAGATGTCTAAGTGTATGTCACCTTTTACCATGTGACAACATTGATCTTGGCTGGGGAGGGGCCAGGGAAAACGGCTTTTATTAAACAATGAATTCCCTGGCACACTAGTGAATATGGTCGGGGAGCTGAGGAGAGCTGAAGCCATACAATTCCCTATCCAATGAGATCTACCATGGCAGCTAGACTGGGAATATGAATTTTTCCCTGACAGTATGCTCAGATAAAGTGGTAAGAATCTCCTGAGATCCTGAAGTGCAGTTTTCCGACAGGCTCAAAATCAGAAAATGAGTAACAGATGCCACTGGCAAAGGCAGAATGGCAGGAGGCAGAAGAAAGGTCCTGAGTCTCAAAGCCAACAGCGGGGTGTGTACTGAAAGCAGTGGAGCGTATGCTGGTACCACAGGACAGGAAGATAATGGTGATGAGATGTCATGACCATCAGCACTGAAGTTGGTGGTACTGGTACACGAGACAGAGGTGCAGAGCAGAAGAGCCAGCTGATGGAAGAACGCACTGATCTGCAGGGCACAGCTGGTCTCCTGGCGAAGCGTTAAGATCACCGAGAGAAGATTAAGCAATACTGATGCCAAAGTGGAGACTTTACAGGCACATCAGCATGCAGCAGGCTTGATGACACTGACAGACTTAATGGTCTCAGTAAATTACATTACTTTTTGGATGAAACAGAAAAGCAAAGAACCTAGGTTCTCAGAGCACATGCTCACAAGGTAATAAATCTGAGACACAGCAGTTCCCAGGGTCAGTTTTGGGGCTTAAGGAGCAATTCCTGGGCCTCAAAACCAAAACCGGACGTTTCTGAGCTCAACTAAGGGAGGTATCTCCCTCCGCCTCAGATAGGAGGCCAGATTTTTTGTCAGCCTTGCAAAAGAAGTCAGACAAAGGTGGGAGGGTCCCTAGGCGGGGTGAAATGCTGATCCTGAATGGCCCTGATCAGCAGGTGAAACTCCTCCAGTCCCCGCATGGATGGATACCTCCCAGCACCCCTCAGGAATTCAAAGTGCTGCATTCTTCTCTGCCCAGTTCTTCCCCAAGGCTTATCAGACACGGAGAATGGGAATCACTTATAGGCATAACGATCTCACAGCCAAGCCAAGTCTGAAGCCTGGGGGCTTCTGCATTGCTTCTGTGTCAAGCACCTTCAGCTTTGTTCGGCTTTGAATAACAAAAGGCAATCTCTTGAAGGATCAAACAGAAAACAAAAAGAACCAGTGTTAAACTATTTATTAACTAACCCAGAACTAGTTACAGGTTGTTAGATACAATAAAAAGGGAGAAAGAAGGATCTGGGTGCTCAAGAAGGAAACCTTGGGAGAAGTCAACTCTGTCAATCAGTGCAGGGGGATTTGGGTAACACTGGTGTGGGATGAGAGGCCTGGGATGAGAGGTCTGGCAAGACGCAGGCTCCCGGCTACTGCTTTGAAGGGTTCCGCTAAGGGAGATGGGTTCCTGCATGCTGGATGTATAGACAGCACATACTGATCTGACCTGGAAAAGACATGCAGTCCTTAAGGGAGGGATCTCGACTGCCACACAGACACAATAAAGTGTGAGAACCGCTGCTGTGTGCTCTGCTCTTGCCACATGCTGCCTTCATGTGCACACTGACTCTTAGGGCACGGAGTTTTTTCCCCCTTGTTTTGTGTCTTACTCTGCATGACCTTGACAACCAACCACACAGCGTATGTCCAACAATTCACTCTGGATGTGACGAAATGAAGATCATGCCATAGTAGTCTCTATCTCAGGAGGGATGAACACAGCCTTCTGGATGGTCCAGAATAAAGGAACGTAACTAGAGCCCAACTTTCACCATATGAACAGACCTGGTAAGACAGCAAGGGCTTTGACTGGTCTGTGATGGCATTTCACTTCTCCCATTAACTACCTTTTCCTGCGTCTAACCAGGCTTCAATCTGTGTTTGCCAATTTTCACCCACATGCTTCTTTCTTTCTACCACTGTTATGTGACAGTGACACTTATTCTGAAGAGACGCAGATCAACCCTTGGGAATTGGAGCTGATTAACTTACGAAAAACCCAAATACATCTCCTATATTCTGAAAGAGCAAATAGGAATGAGGCTCATGGTACCCCACATTCAGACTGGAAGAGGATCATTACTTACTATTCATTCCTGGATCCTTGAAGAACAAGTGAAGCCAGCTTAATGCTGCATTGTTCATTCCTAGTGCCCATCAACAGAAAGCATGCTCCCAATTCATAGCCATAAGGAAACACAACAGTATTGGTGTGCCATAAGCTCTTCCGATTGTTTAGGGGCTGTAGAGAGGACCTTAGGGTATAACAGTGATGACGAGCACTGTGGGGAAGAAGCTAGTTATTGTCTTGATGATGATGGGGAAATAGGACACATGCATGCATTATGGCACAAATCCATATGAAACAAGCATTATGTGTCTTGCAGCTCACAGAAAAATATTCTTTATGTGGGAGAAGAGAGTCTCTTCTGAGGAAAAAATACCTAGCATGGGGTTGCCTTGAAGCAAAAAAGCTTGTCAAATTCATTACTTAGAACCAGCCCCACGGATTACAAGATTCTGGGGACAATGGATGAAACCAAGTTTTTACAGATAAATAGATTATTCCTAAAGAAGTTCCTTTTGGGATTCATTTCAGAACAGGTTTTTTCTCTTCTTTTCTCTAAAGTTTAAACAACTACACTGGTTGAACCAGAAGGGAACTGAGGAAGGATGGAAGCTAAGATGAGATAAAACCTAAAAGTATAGGTGAATTAGAACAGAGACTTATGTGACAACTCCAAATTATCATAGTGGCCTAGCAGCCACTCCAGCTGTTCATCAAGCTTGCTGGGGCTAAAAAGCTCCAATAAAACAATTTCAGAACTTCTGCAATATTCACCCTTGGGCTAAAAATAGGTTTCTAAACCTGGCTGAGGTGCTGGGAGGTGGCCTGCAACCCTGCTGGAGCAAAAATCCTGCACAGGTAGCTTGGAGCATCACTATCTTGAAATACAAGTCTCAAAAGTGAGGGCAAAGGTTTCATGTAGAGAGAATTTCCACACCCTGTCCCTCTCTGTCCATCATTCTTTGTCTTCTTCCTTCAAAGAAGAAGATGTTTTCACTTGCCTTCTCAGTTTCTTTCTTCATTGTTGCTTTCTTCCTCCTCTCTGGAGAACTTGGTTTGCAACATCAATAACTTAAAAATACAGCTGTCCATTTAATATTTCAAACTCTGACATTGGCATGATGACATCACTGCAGTCTCCAAGACCTTTCACTGACTGTTCTCTATTCATCCTTTTAAGTTTAGCCACCTATTCCTCCCTGTCAATGTTTCACATAACTCCCTCTCCCCAGCTATCCAATCAATTTGTCTCTCATCCATCTGCCCTGACAGTAACAGCACAGCTTTCACGCTCTCTTTTTCTTCCACCATTTTCATTCCTTATTCTCCACCATGTCTATGGAATAGCACTTCCAGAACATGCTACCAACTCTTCTTCAAATTCTTCTTTAAAGATTCATTTTATCCATCTGAGAATCAAAGACATTTACTTAGCTTTATTTATACTTGAACTCTATAATTTTATTCCACTGTGCTTCTCATTAATCTCTGAATGACCGTGTTATTTTACTGCCGTAATCTCATCCTTCCTTTCCCAACATCTGCCAGCTGCCTCATTTTCACTTTTTACCCTTTAAAAGGCTCACCTTGCATGGCTTGGCTATTATTATAATAAATATTAATATTAGATTCAAGATGAGCAATGCAGCCACTTCATCTCCCTTGCCCCCTCATGGTATCTCCTGTGCCGATGATACTGGGTCGATTCCAGAGGCCATCCACCAATCTCCATGATGTATGCAAGGCAGCACTTGTTAAAAGTCAGACTGTAAATAATGCTGATCTTGTTGATATTCACTTGGCATTCGTGAATATGATTCTGAGTTAGTGAGGTGCTTTGTGGCTGGACCACTGAAACAGTTATTATAATCAAGGTCACTGGCACAACTGCAAGCGCTGTTTGTTAAAACTCTTTCCGAAAGGTGTTTGTTCCCAGGTCTGCTGTGTCTGGGTGTGGGCTGGCAGCCCCAGATGTTATGGCGTGGACTGAAGTGTTGACTTCATTCAGATTGTCTTAGTACCTTGGCTTAGCTATTCCTGCAGCCCGGTTCACCGCAGTATCCACGAGACCGAAAACTTGGCATTGGTTTGTCAGCTATCCCAGCTGACCCGCCACTTTATCCCCAAGACCAGACCAGCACACAGCAGTTCTTAAAGGACACAGCTTACGTAGTCACGTGCAGAGGACAGTTTCAAGATGTTAAGTGTTTTATTGAGGGCACTTCTACCAAAACATGAGACCTGGGGTAACCCCTAAAAATAGCCTGTAAAGACACAGTCCACACAGAATAAAGGACAAGGATGGACAAAAGTGAAAAAGCAGAAGGAAGAGCTGGAATACTCGGAGCTATTAAACGCAGTCCTCAGAAAGGGGCATTCTTTCCCAATGCGTTAGAAGATTTCAGATTATCCCTTATCTCTTTCTGATTAAGGCTCAAATAAGTGACTACAGAACAAGCATTAGAAAACAAGCAGAATAGAGGCAGTATTCTTGATTGGGAATTCAACAAGTAGGGAATATAGCTCTTCAGATGCCATACTGGGAGTATTTCTCAATGCCACCACTAAGAATATGAAAGAAATAATTAAGACAATTGCGGGGGAGGGAAGAGGAGTTAAGGAATATCCTCTTATTATCCATATTAGAACAAACCACACGCAAACTACAAGCCAAAGACTCCAAGGTTAGTTTACAGATCCAGAAAGAACTTAAGGTGGGCACAAAACAGATGAACCACTTGGGAAAAAAAAAATTCCAGTGCATTAAGGGAAGAAATAACAAGAAAAGAATAACTGATGTTCCTAAGGAAGCAAACGTTGTCTGTGGTGCCACAGAAGTCAATTAGATAGTTTTCAGCCACAGTGATGGACCAATCTCCCTGGGGTATAAGAAGAAAATAAATAATCTCATGAGGCATAGGCAAGAGCAGAGATATTGGGTTTTTTCCTCCTCACTTTCTGGCACCTTCAGCTATGTTGAAAAAATAAAAAATAAAGTATGTTATAAGAAAAAGCAATTAAAATATTTTTCAAGAGACAATAGCAGCACACAAAACATCTCCCAGTGAGAAATATGATAAAGTCATTGAAACTTCTTATGCCATCACATTAGAAAAATAGCAAAAATGCAATAACAGAGCAGTGAAGAATGAGTTTCACCCAAAGAAATGCTGAACAGCAGGAGCTTTTCTGGATTATTTTAGTTGAGTGTACACATCCATGTCACACCATCACTTCTTAAAAACAGCTGCAGAAGGCTCCTGCTGCGGCTGTTGCCGTTAGCTGAAGCTCTGATCTTCCTGTCTTGATACAAGTCATCAAGTCGCATTTCCTGCTGGAATTAAAGTGGCAGCCCCTAGGGACTACGCAGCTGCCCAATTTATATCAGAAAGAATCTGAAGCAAGCACCAGTATTTTTTATTTTTTTTTTCAAACTGCTTAATTTTTATTTATTTTTTATAAACCCTAAATTTTATTAAGAGTTTTCTCCCTCCTCACTCCCCGCTATCCAGGCAGTTGCATTTTGAAACAATTAAAAGAAAACATAGACATTTCAAGGCCTGTGCACAAAAGCTAGAGGCAGGGAAAACATATGGGTAAACTCACTGGCATCAAACCAAACGGTGCCTATAGCATTAAACTGAGCAGAGAGGTCATACAAAGAGCTTCAAGGATATTAGTTATTACATGGTTAGTAGTTAGATGGCACGGATGGTATACGAATACTATGAAGGCTGCTCATAAAGCAACAAAAGCTGTAGATCATGGAATGAAAGTATTTTGGGTCAGAGCAAAAAGAGGAGAGCAACAGGGAAACTGTCCTGGCTAAGTGCTCAGACCACCCAGTGACAGGCAAGGACAGCTACGGGGTCATTGCTAAAGATGCTAGAAGACAGAAATGCAGACTCCCATCTTTTTTGTTCTGTACTTCTACAGTGCTTAACACAGCAAGAGCCAGGTCGATGAAGAGTGCTCCTAACAGCTATGATAGGTTATGATAAATAAGAATTTGCAGAGGATCAGGTGGCATCCCATTAAGTAGTCTCTGTAGTTAAACACAGATATCCATAACTCAAAGAAAGTCTTAAGTTACCAGACATTCAACACTCCGTAATCATCAAGCAAGGTAAAAAAACCCAGTTTCTCTCCTATGTAATTCTTCTTTTTAAAAAAAGTCTGCCATAAAGAATATCAAAACCAAGGCAAAGTTGCTCTACTTCAAAACCAAGGATCACAAAACACTACAAAACTATTAATCTCATTAAAAAAAAAAAAAAAATCAGCAAATCAAACTAGAGTATGTTAAATTGTGCATTAGAAGGGCTCTCAGCTAGGTTCCATTTCCAAAATTACTTGAGAGCACATTATAATTAGCAAAGGTATGTGACAGTTTTATACCCCTCTATGATGCGTGATTAAAGCCAGGCAGCCCAGGTCAGCCACAAGTTCTGCACGCCGTCAAAACAGATGTGACAAGAACTACAAGCTGCTCCCAGACAGACTGTGAGAAAGCATACACAGATAACAGTTTGGCCATCAAAGAGGTAAGACACGATACAAAACTAATTAAACCTCAAAACCCCTTGGCGAGGTAGGTAAACTATGTTTTATATGAGATTATACGAAGCATCTTGTGCTGGAGCCGCGGTGCTCCAGCCCAAGAACAAGGACAAGAAAAAGCTCCTACCTTCCCCTCTGACGTGCAACTGGCAGCAAAGTTTATAGCCTAAAGATTAACAGCTCACAGCCTCAGCACGAGGACGCGGAGCAGAAATGACTGAAGAAATCGCTGCTGTAACACCACTGTGATGGTCTGTGAAACTGCCGATTTTTCCCACGCAAGACAGATACCTACTATCTGTCTGCAACAGAAAAATACGGAGTCCTGGCCCTTTGTGAAAAGCCAAATCTAAACGCCACACAAATTCTGCCTCTTACATTTGCATGTCTTTGTCTGCTGAGCACTCAAAAAACCAATTAGTGGCTCAACTCCTTAACATTAACTGGGCACAAACTAGGTACAGTAGGGAAGCTGTGCATCAGCCAAGGCCTATGCCTCTTGAACTGGGGTTAGAGGGAAAAAAGGTGTTGGAGATAAATGTTCCTTAGAGAACAAGGAGAATTTTAGGCTTTAAAAACACACGTTCATTTTGGATAAGTATTCCGTGGCTGGTTTGTAAGATTGAAACCAACAGTGGGGCAAGTTTGTTTCTGAGAAAAGTATCCAAGCCATCATTTTTATTCTCGTTTATCTACAGATTTCCACATTTAGATTGCACCTTAGTGCTTCTTCCTTCATGACATCCCTCTGCATACAGCACCTTTCCGGGTTTCTAGTTAGCCTCCCTGATTGCTTCCTCTGCAGTGCTTCAGAGCCCGCCTCCCTAACATCCCAGTGGCTCCAGGCAGTTTTCCTGATATATTCCTTCAGCCATTTCCACTGCGCTGCTCCTGCTGTGCTCTTTTCCCCATCTCCTCTGCAGAAATGATTTTTCTCGTTATTCCCCTGCCCACGGGGTCGTCCCCTTCTCCAGGAGGTGCTGTAGAAAGGGCGCAGCTGGTTTCTCCTTCAGGCACCGCGTGCTTTCCCTAGCACAACTGTTCGGGTGAGGTTTAAATTCTCACAACTTCACTCCGTGACTTCGCACTCCTCCGTTTCCTCCGGCACCTCTCGTACATGGACAGACACACAGCAACAGCTGTGTAGGTACCTACTTATGCTGCATATGCACCCCGACAAGGCTGCACAAAGCCACGGTTGGGTTACCAGCTCTTCCTTCTGCAATGACATTACCTCCTTGCAGCTTTTGCATCGCGGAGTTAACCAAAGCTCTACGCAGGCACAATGTGGGACCTACACGCAGTGCTGAATAACTAAACATTGTTGAGCTGTCAGGTGCGTCACGTAACTGTGCATGAGCGTATATGCATGTGTACATGTGTAACCTTCCCCAGACAGACAACTCACCAATGCCCAAGGACTCACCCGTGATTCATCACTGAATTTTGTTAGTTAAAACAGCTGAGAAAGGGGAGGCAATTAAACTGCACAACTTCTAAGTGAACACAGATCTGGAGAGTTTAGGAGAACCTCACAATGTTGAATTTATGAAATTTATCAAAGACAAATTTTTCACTGCTTCTACAAGGACGAGCTGGTTACGGTGGGCAAAACACTTAAGCCACTACTTTCTTGTGCTTCTAGCAGGAAGAAATAAACTTGCTGCATGTTTATAAGCATGATGATATTCCTCTGTGGCTATTTTGATGAAGGAGGTCTACAGGATTGCAGTCCCTTTACGATCAAGCTTCTCATCACATCAGTTTCATTCAGAGACAGTAAATATAGCGCAGCTGTCTGGTTCAGGTCGGGATACCCACTTATGCTGAATGTCAACCCAACAGTGCAAGAGAACCTACTTGAGTGGCAGGTATCAATATAAAAATACACTACGTAATTTTCTTGAACATAATCAGTTAACTAGAAATAGAGCTTTCAATGCAAGCACCTATGGTTATGCCAATGCACCAGTCTAAGCCTCTGCACAAGAGGGGAATCTTAGGGAGCAGGATTGCTTAACACCTCTTCTAAGCAGCTGCAAAAGTTGCCAAGCTGTCTTTGTCTCCACAGTTATGCTTTGCTATGAACATGATTCACAGAACAACAAATAAAACACACCCACAACAAGCCTTTGTTATCACTGGGAGCACATTTCACTGCATGAGTGGTGATCCTCCAAAGAATGATGTTCTACACTTGTCTCGGTTTGGGAGGCTACTTTGGGGGACACTAGCAAAGCATCTCTGGATGTTGAAACATCAGGAGGAACATGTCAAATCACTTTCCAATGTCCTGCAACTGAACTGCTTCCAATGCTCCTCTTGTTTCCAAGAAAATAATTACAATTCTCCCTCTGTGAAGCAATGGGATCTTCCACATAAGCGAGGTGGCTGCAGAGCAGCAAGTTTTATTCCATACAACACATATAAAATGTTAAAAACATATGTGATGATTTAAAGACTTGCTGTGACATCATTAATTTGAGCAAACAGAGTGCAGAGCATAACAGCAGATGTGAATGTTCACTGTACGCTCCAGAGTTACAGCAGAGCATCAAACAGATTTGCACGGGATCTAAACAAACAAGTTTGCTTAACAATGGGTCTGTAAAATTAAAAACCTGCAACTCAACCCAAGAAGAGCTGGAATTCCCTTCCACTCGGTGAAGCATCTGGCCTGATTGCTGGTGGCTGCCGATCACTGCCATGTCATCACTCTAAATCCGTGAAACGTCCCCGCGACCGTGTTAATTAGCTCCCCTTGCAAAGCGCTTAAGCTGTACAGCGAGGTTACTCACGTGATGTCTCTGCGCTGATAGCAACCTTGAAGAAGGCAGGCGATCAGATCGCTGATAAACTCCACATCATCCCTGTGCAGAGCAGCTTCCAGTTCCTAATGAGCAGAAAGGAGAGAGAAAAAAAAATATTCAGTCATCAAACTAATTCCTTAAAATTTACTGCTGGCTGATCAGGACCAAAAAGACCCAAGCAGCCTCAAGTATGTGCACAGCAGCAGAGTATACACTGGGTAAGCCGACTGTCCCCTTCATTAAAGATACTGCTACTACTACCACTTTGTTGCAAGAGTTTATGGGAAGACCTTGAAAGGCTTTTACCGAATGTCACTCTCCAGCCAGAAGACTAATGCTTTTGTCTGAAAACAGAAAAATAGGGTTCAGTGAGGTTGAGATACTACAGCCTAATAAGAAACCCATGATTTCTCTCATGTTCAGCTGATGGGCAGGAATCAACAGTTTCATTCTCCTGCTTTGCTTTCCACTCGCTAAGGCTGGTAAGTTCATTTAAAAGATGTGCTCAGAAAGCGTGGCCCTAAAAGCCACTTACACAGAGAAGAAGCAGTTTCAGATGGATAGCCAGAAATGGCTGAAAGCTAGCAAGCAAATGCCTCAAAGAAAAGCAGGCATTTTGATTATTTAACTTATTTCTCTTTGGGTTTGTTTTTTTTTTTTTCCCCTCCAGTAAGAGAGAAAGAAAGGATGGAGGGATGTCAGACCTCATGACCCATAATTTCAACCCGTGATGGAGAGGTGGAGAGTACCACAGCTTATTTCAGCACAACAGATTTCATGTAAAGGTGTGATGCAGGAACTGATCCACAAAAAGGATAAACTTCTGAAATGTAATTATTACGCATTTCGCACGTGTTGTGAGAAATATCTGGGTTTCAGCTAGCAATTTCAAGCCTTCTTTTCAAAATATTACTAGGCTGACTACAGTTTTGTATATATGCCAGAAAATAATTCACAGTAAGAAAAATCCACTTCCTATAAGACTTATTATCAGTAGTATACAGCACTTAACAAGATTTAATATGGATAAACAACATAGGCATAAGAAGCCATTCTTTCTGGGTTTCAGAGTAAATAATGGATTGAATACAAACTCCTACTTGAATGTTACTCAACAGACTGTTACACAAATGGCTAAGCTAATGGCTACAGAATAAAGGTTAATGGCCAGAGAATAAAGGATAAACGTTTTGGCACTTACCCAATAAAGAAGAGAAAGTGCTTTTTTATTAGACCGCAGTAACTGCGGTAATAAAATTATTGATAACAGATTGCAGATTAAATGCCGCTTGTAGTTTTTTATTAGAAATGTATTAATGGCATATTTTCATTATCAACACCACTCTTATTTACCTCTTGTGCAACATCCAAAGTGCTTCACGAGCGGAAGCCTGACACCTGCCCTGTGAAGAATGTATTAAATGCATCTATTATATGTGGTAACTCGAGGCAAGGAAAGGGTGGTGGGCAGCCAAGTCCTGACCTACCGTCCCTGCCGCAGAGCTAGGAAAAGTCCAAAGAATCTTTGTTCTTGCTTCTAGATGACTACCCTGCTTAATGACAAGTTAATACAAAAAATGCAGTTGCTGCTTCCCACCCCTTGGAGAGAGTGATATTATTGTTGTATAAATAATAATCATACTATATAAATAGCAATTACCGAGTGAATTCACTTGGTAAGTGGTTAGTATTTTGAAGGTGTTGACTTATTTTATTTGTAAATTACTTTAGTAGACATCTGCCTTCTAACAAAATATACCAGAGAGGGGGGAAAAAAATCCCCACAAAGTATGTGATATGCTAAAACATCCCAGGTGTCTTACGACAGTAAACGCGCAGCTTGGGAAAAATGACATTAGGACCCAGAATAAAGGGCGGGGGGAAAGTAAGTCTCCAGGATATTCCCCTCCATTCAGCCTCTCCCTCATCCACGTACACTTGTGTGCCAAAGCTGTCAGTCAGCAGCCTGCCTCTGCTAGGATGCGACAGCCTTTTGTATGAAGGAATATTTAAATTGCTTCCCGGCAGCCTTTTCAGCCTGCTGTTTGACTAACACTCCTTAAGCAGTGGCCACAACCGGCTCAGATAGCCCCTATCTGCAGCCATTGTTTTCCAGGCCTGGGAGTGACCTTTACATTTTTGGAGCTGGCGGGTCACCCCGGGAGCTGGGGGACATTCCTCGGGCACTGGGCAAGGTGCTGTCTCCTGGGCAGGAACACACCAGTCTTCCCCAAAACATCTGGCTGGGGAGTTTCCCCCCTTCTCTTGCTGCCTCCTCTCTCCCAGATAGGTGCTGCTCGTCCCTGCCACCGTGGCAGGTGCAGCACCTATTTGGGGACCTGACCTGGCCGCAGGCGGATCTCGCAGCCACTGGCTAACAGGGGCGAATGGGTACACGGACCGAAGTGGAGTCCCAGCACCACGCTGGGTTAAAGGGCTCTGGCACAAGTCAGGATTAATCAGCACACACATAGCACAGGGCAAACGAAGGTCCATCATTAGCAGGCGTGAGGCTGTCGGCACCTCTGTAGAAAGTCGCTTGCACCGCACTCCCCAATGCCATGGGCACTGCCTGTGGCCTGCTCTGGTCCTCTGGTCCCACCCAGTGCCAGCCAGTTATGGTAACGGCCCAGTCCAAGCATTACCGTGATTATTTGCCTTGGAAAGTAAGATACCAACATTGCCCTGTAAAGTTTTTGTCTACTTTTTTTCCTGTCACTGCTTGCGACAGGGCAAGAGCAGCAAGAGGCGCTTTAATTTCCCAGGGCTGGGTCCATTGGTCCTGTTTAACTGAATGTCACAAGTTTCTATCCCACTGGATTCTCCAGCTTTCTGCCCCAAACCAACTAAATCCTGGACTTTTCCCACATGTCCAGGGTGCTATACAATCATAGGATGGTTTAGGTTGGAAGGGACCTTAAAGATCATCTAGTTCTACCCCCGCTGCCATGGGCAGGGACATTCCCCTGGAGAGATTTTATTTCAGCTCAGTTTAATTTTCCAAATTAAAAACAAGGAAAAAAACCCCAACCCAACCAAAACCAA
The DNA here is from genome assembly GCA_013398815.1 of Ibidorhyncha struthersii. Lineage (NCBI taxonomy): Eukaryota > Metazoa > Chordata > Aves > Charadriiformes > Charadriidae > Ibidorhyncha > Ibidorhyncha struthersii. The sequence continues at coordinate 46,930 of VZSZ01002579.1, read as the reverse complement.
CACACTAGGAAATTTTCAAGTATTTGAAACAGCTGCAGCAACTGCCACATTAAGGGAAGATTTTGTTCCCTTTAGGTGTATAGACCTTAGGTCTCTGACCCTTCCAGCCCAGGTTCCACTGTAGTCAATGGAGAGAGACAGACCTCCCCACAGAGACATTTAGCCCATCTTCAGGGACAGACTCCCCATGGGTCCTTATCTGTCCTACCAGGAAAGCTTGAGATGGGAACACCAGGAACCAGGAGGATGCGATGCAAATCTTGACATCTCAGGACTGTGAACAAAAAGTTAGGATTCCCTCTGGTTTTCACCTAATGCTTCAGCCCACATTTTGCAAGAGGAGGAATAAACCTTGTTTTCCCAGCCCTCCCTCCGACACGGCAGGGCCAGCAAGGCAGCAGGGTGCTCTAGCGGCGCATCTGCGCAGAGGTGGCCGAAGTGACGCTGGGGACTCCCAGGAGAGAGAGGCCACCAAACCCCTCCATGGTCCTGAGGGCAAACCCTGCCTGGGGTGCCTGTCCGTCCCCCCACGCTCCTCTGGCCTGGCCAGGGCCAGCGGGTGAGAGCGGCTGGGCTTCCTCCCCGCCACCATCCCCCCCCTACGCCTCCAACCCTTTTGTTTTTCCCCTTTTCTCTTTGAGCACTGAGCTGTGAGCACAGAAATCTGAACCTTGCCAAAAACGCTTTGGGGACGGCACAGAAAGGAAACAGAAGAGGCAGCAAATCAGCAGAGGAAAGGAGGGGGGGAGATACATCTCCTCCTCCTCCTCCTCTAGCTGGAGAGAGCAACAGACAGGAGAAAAGCAGGATTCTCCCCCTCTCCAGCTGGCGTCACACCTCATTAGGGAAAAGCCTGTTTAACGTCTTTCCCTCCCCCCAGCCCAGGACTAAATCCCCCCTGAGTCAGGCGAGGGCTGTCGGGAAGAGGCGGCCGCCGGAGCAAGGGTGACCACCTCGCCCGGGAGGAGCGCTGGCCCGAAGCAGGGTTAGCCGGGTCGGCCGAGAGGGCACCAACCCTTCCCTCTCCACTGCCTGGGAAAATAGCTGGCAGGGGTGGGCTGGGAGGGAAGTCTGTGTCCCAAACGGATGCTGCTCCCCCAGAGCTGCTCCAAGCATGTATTAGACACCAGTGTCACCTGTGTTTTGTTGCAACGTCTGCTTTGGTTTGGTCTTGGCAGCACCTAAGCGCTGTGGCCTCTCTATGCGTGGTGAGCCAAGCCCCATGCTGCCTGAAGTTTATACTCCTTTTTCGGTATCTGCCCAGGCTTTTGAGAGTAAAGACGATGGACTTCCCAGGTAAAAGTAAACAAATGAGTCCACAACTGCAATAGCAGTGACACCGCTGTCACCAACACCAATGCAGAGGTAATGGTGGGGCTGCTGCACACGTTGGGTTTCTGAACTATGGAAAGCAACCGGTCAGACTCCAGCTCCTCACAAGCTGTCTGCTTGGAGGACAGCGTCACAAAGTTTGGGGCCCTCGTTTCAGAAGATGGGTTCCTCCAAAACTGCAGGGAAGCCCAGCACATGAAAGAGCCCAGCATGGCTGGGTGCTGAGGTACAGGACTACAGGTTAAAGGCTTCCTCTGTGCCGGAGCTGAATCATCTATAACTGAATCTGATGGACATAACCAGTTTAAGCAGAGCTAAGCCTTGTCCAAGTTAGCCATCAGTTTAAAAACCCCAATCCCTTCAGCTCTATTTCCATACCGCTGCTGTGATCAGCTTTCCATTGCAATGCTCCCAAGTGACTCAACAGGCTTTTGCAGAGGCTTTAGGAGATCACCGAAAGGTACCAGTGGGCTGTGCTGAGCCAGCCCCAACCCATGCGCTGAAATTTCCACGCGGTCACTAAATCGAGTTAGGATGTTCTTTTCCCCTCACAGATAATTAATGACAATAGGTACCTGGGCAAGAGTTAGGTGAAGTCACGCAGAAGAGTACAGTTACTGGGACTGGGCAGGAAGATGGGAAGTCAACTGCAGGTCTGAAATGCTTCCAACAAGCGTCATTTATCCCCATGTTGCATGAAGCCGGTGCGCATGTTTCAAATCTCCAGCTAGGAGTTCCTGCTGTCCTCTCCACAGAAGAGCCAGATGTTTCCCAGCTGTGAGGAGGACGTGGGGACTTGGGGAGAGACCACTGTGCCCCCCAACGCATCCCAGAGAGGAAAGCATGGTACCCTCCTTTCGGCCGCAGAGTACACCCAGCTGATTCACCTGAAGCCACAGCAGAAAGCCAATGCAATGAATAGTGGGACACGGTCCTGGAGCTGAGGTGACAGGACCCAGATACCCCACGAGCCAGTTACTCTGCCAAGCCCCGCAACTCAGCTTGTTGGTCTGCCGGTGGGCTCAGCCCCAAGGACGTACTCAGCATGCCTGAAAAAACCATGCCCCCCGCCCAGCAGCCAGAGTGCTTTCGGCAGCGCAGTTGCCATGCTCTCCCTGCTTGTGACTGCTGCCATCATATGGAAATAGTTTTCAAAACATGAAACCTACTGAGAGTGCCCTGCTCTGCAAGACAAGCCAGGAGGGTGTTGCGGGGAGTCAGGGGTATTCCCAGGGCCATGATACCCTGGAAGTGCAAACAACAGTGGGTTTAGATGGCTGCTGTAAAGTCAGAAAGAAGTTATGGCTCTGGATGGGGTCTCCCAGCCACGTTATCTTAATTTTAAGCAGCTAGTTGGACACACTGCCCATTCTCCAAGTCTGCATCTGGATGTGCCCCTCCCAGCTTCCCCACAGTCTCGCAGGAGGCTGCACGCTGCCCTCTCTCTGTATGATGCTCCAGGGCTTTACGGCTTCCTGAGACAAAAGGGCCCCCTTTTGAAGACTAGGACTTCTCCACTCTGCTGTTCCACCGCAGGGAGAGTGGGTGCTGAACGCCCTCCTCTGCTCCTGGCAGAGGGGAACAAGTCAGCAGCTCTCCTCAAGGAAACATCATCATCTTCACCTCACCCCTGGGGACCAGGAGCTCAGGGGGAGCCAAGCTGGCCTTCTACAGCAGCTTCGGGCGTGCGAGGTGAAGAGGTTTAGTGACACTTGGCACTGCAGAAGTCCCTCCTCTTCTCTGAGCTGCCAGACTGGTGCGTGCGAGGGGAAGGGATGAAGAGAAAACACCTGAGGGAGGAGAAAAGCTACCCTGTCAGAAGGGGACTATCATTTGGGGAGGGGGAAAAAGCAAGAGCAGCAAAGGTATTCCCTTTTCCAGTTTCTTCAGGTTCCCCCTTTATGTCTGTCAGTGCCTTCTGAGATCTCTACCTCCCTCGACTTTCTGTGAGCAGACTTTGAAGGCTATTTCAAGCACGTTGTAAATAGGGGCATAATGTTACTCCAGGGCTAAGCAGAGGTGTGAGATGACAGCTTTGTATGAGGGAGATGGTTATAAACAGAAAGCCAGGGAGAATTTGTCGTATTGCCTCTACATTACAGCTGTTTGCAAAGAACAAATGCCACACGCTCCCCCCCAGTGCCTCGGTTTTGTCCTCCTTTAGCCTCTCTATCAGAATCCTTAAAAATCTGGGACAGGCACAAGGCTGCTGGTGATCTGAGACCACCGTGCTATCTACCCTCTATCCTACTGGCCAGAATGGTTGTGGCTTCTTGTTCTCGGTCCACGTTAGCCTGCTGCCCGATCTCTCCTTTGGGACGGGGACCCTCCCCTGTTTGCACAGCACGCCGCTGCTTGCTCTCCAACTGGAATTTTTCACTGCTGTGTAATACAAACAAATATGAGCAGCTCACGCTGGGTGGCTAAACTGCACTGAAAAGAGATTTCAGACTGATCAATCCAGTCTCCCTCATGCCCCATGCCAGGGTACTGGTGTTCAGAAAGCTTTCTTCTCTTCCTAGCTTATCTTGCCTGCAGTGCTAGTGATTTGGGACAAGAACTACATTCGTCATGAATTTTATGCACTGTCAGCACTTGAAAGATGTAAAACTGCTACTCGTTCCGTTTCTTCCCCCTGTAAAGCACCTTTTCGGATGGACAGGGTACATCCGAAGATCTGAAGTAACAAGCGATTAGTTTTCGTTTAATAGTTAGACATTAGTACTTTATGCCTCAAGAGCAGCTTTCATCCTAGAGCATCAAAGCATTTAAAGAACACTCAGTAAAGCCTTGCAGCACCTGTGAAGGAAGGGGAGGCACATACCCACATGCAGAGCAATTTTACAGATGGAGAAGCGAACACAAGCCCCAGCATCCTTACCAGGGGTACGCTTCACTTGGCGGCGAGGCTAAGAGAGAAGCCATAAGGCTTGACACTCGATGCCACTGCCATCATCTTTCTTTTTCAGCAGTTTTATTAGCAGCCAAAGCATTTGGAGATCGTGCTATTTCCCTCCAAAGGATCATTTCTCCCTTTCAAAATAATCCCCTCTTCCTTCAGAGCAGATAATCTACACCATTTACCATAAGCCAGTTATGCTGGCTGAGGGGCAAACGTTGCGCTGGGCACTGAGCTGGCTTTACACGGGAGCGAGACAGAAATTTCAGGCTCAGCAGAACCCATGGTCTCCAGCCTGTGGTGCAGACCCCATGGAAGACTTCCAAGAGGCCTGCGAAAGGCAATTAAGAAAAACAAGCTTAACACCAGTCTGCTTAAATTTCTAATCAGGCATCTCTGCTTTTACGGGAAAAGTATTGGGGTCGCACCCTTAAAAAAACCCAAACCAAAACACCCCCACAAAGTGGCTGACCACTATTTCCCAAACCAGAAGTTCAACTCCTCTAGCCGAAAATAACATCCAAACACAACAGTGTGAGAGGAAACAGAGTCTGCTTGAATTGCATCCTGTCTGCCTTGCCCTCAGAAAGATATCATTTATTATCACCTGGAAAGGATCTCTCCCAGTAGCTGTGCTTGTACAGAGTATCAGACATATTCAGATCATTAAACTACTTGTAGATTGTGCTGGTTTAGGCTTTCAGGGTTTTTTTGCGGGAAAGACAGGCTGAGGAAAGTGGTGAACAGAGAGACTGGGACCATTCTGAAGCTAACCCATAATACCATACAGATTATACATTGTTAAGCTCTCAGAGTCACATGCCAGTCGTACCTTGCCAGTAAAACCAAACCAAACCAACCCCAAACTCCCTCTCTCCATAAATACTGGATTTATCATTCCCATTTATGGGCTAAGTACTACCAGAAGCTAAAGACTAAAAATTTTAGCAACAGCTTCACGTAGCGCCTTGGGTGAGCAGAGTCACGTCGGTGGGGAAGAGCATCAGTACGGCTCTACCTGTTCTTGATGTTGTTTCTGGAAACAACATCACCAGGTTAGCTATGGTCCCTCCCCAGACGATTCGGCTGCACGATAAATAAAGAACAGCTGATCCTGCCATGTCACCATCTCCTGCGGTAAGAGGCTTCCTGGGTACCTAGTGGGAGTTCTGCTAAGCTTTTAAGCCCATTGGCAACGTGGGGAACAGTCTGTAGCTCCAAAGCCAAGAGGCTCGAAGTAATAATCCGATTTCAAAGCTCCTCCTCCTCTCCAGCCAAAGGCAGCAAGGGAGGATGAGATCAGACTGTAGATGCTCTTCATTTTAGGTCTGGCCACTGCGCTCATCTGCTCAGCATGAGCATGGGGAAGGGAAAGGATGAGCGCCAAAATCTGGAATGGATCGCTTGGCTAAAGTTTCTGCAAAGATTTCAAGACTTACTGGGAAAATTATTTTTTTAAGGGGATTTTTGCTGCTGTCAATATAGCCAGAGGGGCCCGGCTAAGCCAACCTCCACTTCTCTAGTTCACGCACCGGCCAAGACTCCCGGGGGTTTACTCCCTGCCATCACGCACTGCTGATGCAACATGCCATGCAAGCTGTGCAGCTGGTTTGCACTCACGCCACAAAACTTCTCCTGTAACAGCAATGAGTGGTGCTTCAGCATTTACATCGCTCCCCCCGCCCCCGATGTTATTAGCTGCCAGTTGATAAGCAAGTCAAGAAAAAAAACATCTTCATAGGCACTGAAATAAACAGAAAGCCCAGATCAACCCTTAAGGGCTCAGGTGATTCCTTTACATCCCTTCTGCCCCTCTAAGGAAAACAATGGCCTGGATTTTGAATGAGGGAAAAAAGGTCCCTGCTCACCCTTGCCTGANAGCTTTGCTTTTTCCCTTTAATCTGATCTCCCCAGCCAGCCGTTCTTCTGACTCCCCTTCGGATGCTGCATGGAGCGCAGCCCGCAGCATACCCACCACAAACAAAACCTGGCTGGCGGCTCAGCAGGAAGAGCGGCCTTAAAGTGCTGTCGGCACTAAAAACTCTTCCTCCTCGCTCTGGGTCAGACAAAAGAAAAGCCGCTGAGCGAGCCTGCAAGCCACTCACAGGTAACCCACAGGCTTCTACCACAGCGCGCAGCCAAGAAACAAATTCCGTCGGGGTGCTACACTGAAATCCATGTTCCAGCATTTTTTTCCATGAATTTAGCAAAGAAGAATTTGCAAGAGTATGAAATAGCTGCCTACCGGTATCACTCGTGACGATGCAGCCAGCCAGCCACTCGCATGCGTGAACTGACTGTTTGCAACAGGCTTGGTCTCAAGCTGAAGAATAAGTTTTGAAAACACATATCTATTCCACTGCATAACAGTTTGTAGAAATATAACTAATAGGTCTCGTTCATACTTTTGGATAATCGTCTGCAGTACTCTGGATAGCCAAAAGCATCACCTTCCTTATCTGTCAGACTCTGAGATTGTTCCAAGCTCATAGAGTTCAGTCATACTTCAATATAAAAATGAATGGCTTTTATACAATTTTTTTTTTTATTTTTATAAGAAACACAGATGCTACCACCCCAATGAGGGATATGTGCACTAAGGGATAGGCTTGTCATGGGGAAATGGTGTTTCAAGCCAGTCAAATATTGTAATGCAAGTCACAGTTCCTTACACAGCTCATCAACGCACATCACCGCAGGATCCAATGTCAAAATAAATGCAAGGAGTTGCTTCTAGCAGTACTCACACTCTACCTTTGGCCCTGTCCAAAAAAAAAAAATCTGTATTCATCGGATATGTGGAAAAGCCCCTCCAGAGCTTTTAAAGCCTGGTCAGGGCTCAGAGCCTCCACCCTAGCGACGGCTATCTAGCACACCTTCCCTGCCCAGCCTCCCGGCTCCAATGGGAATCCCACGCTTCCTCAGCTGTCCTGCTGAACATGCAGAGCTGCACTGCTCCGCTGAGCCATCATCTTCCACAGGATGCCAGTGAAAACCCAAAGAGGGCCCAGCAAGGTCGCCTGGTGACTGAGGCGGCTGCTTCTCAGAGCTGAGAGCAGCCGGGAGATGAGCCAGGAGCCCCACGGGCATTCCCGTTCCCCTCCCTGCGGCTGGGGGAAGGCAGAGGGGAGAAGGGTCTGCTCAGAAAAAACAAGCAAAAAGCTGGCAGTCCCAGGGTTTTGAGGTTGTCAAGCAAAGCGTAAAATCTCAGGAGCTGCTTCTTAACAACGTATCGCGAGTAACTCAACATCCGCACAAGTGGCACCAGTGCAACTGTCCTGACTAAGGCCCCTCGGCCAGAGGTGGCCATGAACCACCACCTCCACCCGTGCCTGGAAGGAGCTCAGCTCACATGTGTGTTTGCCAACGATACAGAGCCCTTTGCGTGCTTAGGAGACAGACGCTCCGTGTTTCACTCCACATCTGGCGATGCTGCCCCATAAAAAAGGTGATGGAGTGCTTGTAGCTCTCCTTCCAGAGCACAGGATGAATATCTTCTTCAACACATACGCCATACGGGAATTCTTCTCTAGCTTTATTTAATGTAGTCTTTATAGCCAATAAATTTGCAGATTGCTACAAACACTTGGCTATTTATGCAGTAATAGTTATATCTGCCAGAAACGGCAAATTATTATTGTTAATTATTATTGTGATGATGTTCATAAATGTTAATGCTAACTACACTCTTAAAACACATATTATAAACAGCGTCGTAATTTGAGAGAAGGGCAGTAAACTATTGCCCAGACACAGAGGAAACCAGGTCTATTCCTGTAACACTTATTCTACAGACATTATTTGGAGTACCTTTTTTTCCTAAATTCCCTCCTCCCATCAAGAATAAGGAAAAAAAAAAAATCATATTTGTTTAATTAGATTTTTAAAAATGAAACAAAAGTCTGTTACGTCTTGTAAACTGGAATAGCCAGCTTTGTTTCTGCAACTCAATGCAGAAGCGATGACACTGGATTATCCAAAGATCTGCACAAAATGCTTTGGTTGGATGAAATAGCTGATCTGCCTGAAGTGGGGGGAAAAAAATACAGTAACAGATAATTACATAACCAGCTTGTAAAAGTGTTATTAGTGGAGCACGGGATCAGGAAAGCCCTGGCTTTTATTCTCACTTCATGCATTCAGTGATGAGAGCTAAATCTCTGTCCGTCTCTCTCTCCTCCCCCACCCAAAAGTTAGATAATCTTTAGCCAACCCTGTAAAACACTTGCAATCTTTGAATAAAAGCAAGGCTGAGGTTAATGTACTGCTACTTCTCTAACATTCAGACGCTGTGTTCTACCTTGATAACAGAAGAAAACTGGAAAAAAAAAATTCCTCTGCCGCTCAGATAAGGTAGCTCGAGGACTCAGGGGTAAACTCTAAAGTTCAACATTTTAGTTTGAAAAGGCATTTCCAGTCATTGGCTACTGGAATTCAGATCTTCCAATCTTGACTAAGTGATAACATGCAATAAAAAAGAGCTTTGCCAGAAGGTAGTTCTTTCTTTCAAGGAAGGAATGGGAACATTAGCCATTCTGTACATTAACTAAGCATAGCGAAAAACCACACGTGGACCTTGTTCTCAGTTACCCACAATGGGATGCCTCTGGAAACCTTTCCTCAGGAGTACAGTTTTGCACCTCCTTTCTCAGGAACGAAAGGCGAATTCAAGCAGGAGAAAAATTAAACTGGTGGCAACAGACCTTGAAGGTCTGACAGTGACCTGCAGCACGAAGGTCTTCAAAACCGCTTTCATTTGCCAGAACATAAATTAGATTCCTCACTAGGTACGGCACCAGGGTTAATGGGAGCTTTATAAAGCCTTCTTTGAACATACAGATTATCCTTTTCAAAAAAGACTAATCTTGTGGTTTAAAGTACAGTACTGGGAGCCAGGAAACCTATTCCCAGCTCTGCCAGGCTGGGTGACTTCAGGCAACCCGCTTGACTATTCTCTGCTCTTTTTCAATACACACAAAATAGAGACAAATACCTAAATCTCCCATGAGGCTTAATATCTGTAAGACAATGAGAACCAGCTTAACTATTCACAGATCCCTCCAAGCAGAAGAGGATGGCAGGCCCTTTTATAAGCTGGCTTGCTCAAACCTCTCCAAGCAGTAAGTCCCACAGAAAGCAACAAGGACACCTGCACCAGGCGCTTCATGCAGGCAAGAATCCTGAATTACAACATTACCAATTACATTTTTTTCAGCAGTGAAGGAAATGTCTCATCCTGTCCAACATTTCTGTCCTAAGGAGGTGCTCAAAAGGAGCAAAACTGAGGAACTAAGAAAAATTCTAGTTTAGGGATAGCCATGCTTGCTAGGTAATTCTCAAAGAGCAGCCTTCCTCTGCAGGATCTGATTTCACTGCAAGAATGTTAAAAACAACTTAGAGACAAAAAAATAAATTCAATTAAAAAAAAATAATCAAGCATTTCTAGGTAAAATACAGAAAACCACCAGAAGTGCAAGAAGGGTTCTGGAGAACAAATCTTATGAGGAGTGGCTGAGGGAACGGTGGTTGTTTAGCCTGGAGAAAAGGAGGCTGAGGGGAGACCTTATCGCTCTCTACAACTACCTGAAAGGAGGTCGTAGCGAGGTGGGGGTCGGTCCCTTCTTCCAAGTAACAGGAGACGGGACAAGAAGATATGGCCTCAAGTTGCGCCAGGGGAGGTTTAGATTGGATATTAGGAAAAATTTCTTCACTGAAAGGGTTATCAAACATTGGAACAGACTGCCCAGGGAAGTGGTGGAGTTGCCGTCCCTGGAGGTTTTTAAAAGATGTGCAGATGTGGTGCTGAGGGACATGGTTTAGTGGTAACTTGGCAGTGCTAGGTTAACAGTTGGACTTGATGATCTTAAAGGTCTCTTCCAACCAAAACTATCCTATGAGTCTATGACACATAGAATGTTCAGCGCCGGGAACAAGGATCATTACTTTCCTTCCAAGGATAGATTCATCCTAAGCGTCTCCACTGTGACAACCAATACCGGCTTAGGGCCTCCTCTCAGAAGGTGCCTGCTGTTCCCCCCAAACTGTCATAGTTATGCATTCACATGCCGCTACTGTTCGAAACGCCTACTTGCCCACGAGTGCAGGTGACTCTGAACTGGTTGCTCCCAGAGGACTCAGTCCCCCTGTGTTGATGGGTGGTGACTTTTCCTGTGACTCAGCCTCACTGATAAAGCTTTAGTGAGAGAAGCTCCAAAGACTGTTTCCCAACTTATTCCCTTCTAGCATGCAGAAATCTCAATAAATCATTTTAACTCAATAACCTCCGTGCCACTTCCACCCAGCTGAAACAGAAGAAGAAAAAGCAAACAAACAAACAAAAAAAATCACACCCTACTCCACAGAGTACAAGATTTGCTCATCCCAGGGTTTCTCGTACCGAAGAAAGTTATCCAACCACAACAAGATAACGTCACTTCCTTTTCCTCTGAAATTAATTTTGGTGTTGAAAAAATTCCACCTATGTGTTTACTGTGGGCAGCCTCAGTCAATACAGGAGCACATCCACAGCCACCAATCAAGGAAGAGCATTCAGGACTACCTCTGTATTGATTTCTAGCTGGGGTGCAAAGTTAGGAATTTGCTCCCCCTCCCCCCCCAAACTGTCCATCAATCTGAGAAGGAAAAAAAAACACCCAGAAGTGCCCAGACTCACTTTCTTATAAATTGAGGTATCATAATTATTTTTCAAATAAAAAGCAAATTATTGTATTTTCCTAACAGCACTTGCGAAAGAGCTAGAGCAGTTTGATCCATTGCTATTCATTCCTTCGAACACACATCCAATCTTTCAGTCACTCTGTGCTTGTTGGCTTTATGGAAGGTAAAGCAGCGAGGAGCACTAAAGGATTAATTCTCACAATAGCGGGAAGCAGGAGTCCCGGCTCTTGGCGGGGTGAGTGGGGGAGAAGGGAGAAGGATGAGCGTGTAGGCTACATCCCTGCGATTTCATCTTCTGCCTAAAGCTATCTTAAAAGGGAGCTACCACAGAAGGGGTGGCCCGATGACTTAAATGTAAAAAGCGTTATGGGAAATTTGTTTTAAACCTGCAAAGACTATGAGAAGGGGTTATATGTGAGATAAATGCGCGGCATGGCTCAGCAGGGAAGGGAATAGCTAAGGCACAAACAGTTCGTACTTGGTTTGTTGGGAGTCACGCAGTAGCTGAACAGATTTATGATTCAGATGTTTTAGTGTTGGTTATCAGCGATTAGCTCAAACCCTTAGAAAAACAGAGCGAGAGAAAGATTAAGCTTTTGTCTGCCCCAGCCCTCATCCTTCCTTCGCCTGGCAGCAGGGGTTACTGATTGTTTCTGTCCCTGTTTTAACAACAGAATGGCTCCGAGCCACACTCACTACAGAAGCAGATCACACTGCCAATATAATCATAAACATTAGTTTCAACAGCTAATCATTTAAGTGCAACGTCATTTCTTTAGGTACAGCCTATAGAGTTATATTTGTAAGATTTGGTTATACGGGAACTTTTAAGTGTGAGGTTTTTTCCAACCGTGGAGATCATTTGGGACACAGAAAGGGCTGACAAAGGGGGACCTGTTTTGTTAACTTTTTCTTCCATCTCTGTATAAATCCTGTAACATACACACAAGAGGACTTCATGTGTCTTTATGGCCACAACCACCATGTGGGCTTCTCACAGGTAAGCTAAGTGACTTGCCCAAGATCACAGAGGAAGCCAAATGCAGAGCACTAAAACTGAGCATAACAACTCTCAGACTGGACCTCTGACCAATAAAGCATTCATCTATTTCTAATTTAGTTTAATTGAACTTAACACTCAGCTAACAGATTTATTCCGACCCACTATTATGTGGTGTGGAGCTACAGATCTGAGGAAGAGACTCGGACTTTTCTGTGAATTACATCTCTACGTGTAAATGTAATGATGCAACTTTAAGGACAGAGTTATCCTCAGCACCTCCACAACCAGGGGAGACCTGAAATGCTGCTGACCTTCAAACCCACACTGTAGCTAAACTTTGTGGTTGTGGAGCACAGGGGAAGAAGGACACTGATCCTGCCCCACCGCATCCACAGAATGATGTATATCCCCAGCTCAGACCAAGGTCTAAAGTCCATATGGGAGCAACTGAACACAACACCCATTTTTTCGGATGCTCGGAGCCCATAACAAGCCCTTTTTGTTGAAACTGTAAGGGACCCTACACTTTTAAGGGAGAGAGAGGGAATCAGGGTAATTTGATAGTCTGTAATGGTGATATAGCAACTATACGTTATACTGCTATAAAAACACAGTTTCCCCATATTACCTTGGTTGTTGTTAAAACACACAGCAATACTAGGACTTGCACAGGAAGGCACCCAATGTCAGATTCCTCTCTTACAGATCCAGCCAAGAGCACTCATCCAGGACCACTCTGGACAAAACGCTCATGTGCTGACCTGACCCGGCATAAGAAGCAAACACGACGAGCTTGGTATGTCTCCAACCTCAGGCGTGCGTGTTCGCCGCTCGCAGAGTCCGTCTGTGTACAATCCAACACATCTGGAAGGCAAACCGGCTGCACATCTGCACATCAGTGGTGCGGCGGGTCCAACAGAGAGAAGGAACATCAGGCTTATTACGCAGAAGTTACACAGATCATCTGAGTGATTTCTATCCAAAAGCTCCCAGACAGGAATAGAGGAGGCCCCAGACTTCCCCGGACTGCTTAAAATCTTGCAGTGCTGCTTTCCTTGAGGTGCTGCGCATGGTGTGAGCAGATTAAGATCTATTAATGTATGACACTTTTAAACAGGGCCAAGTAGAACTAAACTTGAAATTAACTGGACCGGTGTAAAATTATACCTTAATGCACACAGAAACCAGATTAGAAGACAGATGGTGAAGAGGAAAGGAGAAAAAAGAAGAGTGGATTGGATATACATATGTGGATTTACATTCTGTGAGCTTGGCACACATCTTAGAGGCATTTTTTATTTCCAGCATAATAGAAAGTTGCCTGACAGTGCTGGTACACTAGATAAGGGGAAAAAAGAGCAGATGCTTTGGAAGGGCTTTGTAGTACGAATCTTCGGCAGGAATTTAGAGATCAAGGTGGGTAGGAGCACTGGAGGAAGGAAGCTCTTTCAGATATGGTGAAAGCATAAAAAGGGAGAATCAAGAGGAAAAAGGAAATTCTGGTGAAGCAAGACTAACTGTCAGCGTCCAGACCATAAGCAAAAGTGCAAGGGAAACGCTCAGCCGAGATGCAGCTTGGGCAGCAGCGTGCAGAACCCCGAAAGTAGAAGCAATATAGTGGAAGCTGTCAAAAATGAATTAGTAATAGTAGACATGTGTAGGAAAGGAACGTAAGACATCATTATACCTCTGTATAAATGCAGAGTGTATCTACACCTTGAACGCTACATGCAGTTCTGGTCCCTACATTTGGAAGAAAAAAAGACAGAAGAGCTGAAAAGCTGGAGCAGGGCAACAACAGTGATCAAACACACGAAACAGCTTCTGCAGGAAAAACAATTATGCAAAACAATAAAAGACTATAAAACCAGAAATGGCATGGAGAATGAGTGCTCATAGTCCCTTCTGAAAAAAAGAATGGACAGACATCAAATGAAATTATCAGGATAAAAACAAACAAAAGGAGACACACTTCCTTGCAGAAGCAATAATTTATCTGCTTGTCTCTTTGCCATGGAATATTATGGATGCTAAAAGTGTACATGGGTTCACAGAAGAAAAAGGCAGTTGAACAGAAGGGGGAGGGGGACTCCATCAAGGGCTGCTACATACAAAAGGAAGTTTCTGAGCTGCAACTCTGAGCCAGAGGCTGGGAGCACAGTCTGGGGAAGTATCATTGCTCGATCGCCCCATTCTGACACTCTTTCCCAGGTATCCGCTGTACAACAAGAGACAGGATGCTGCGCTAGATGGACCTTTGATCTAACCCTGTAGATCCATTTTTGTGTATAAGGCAGAAAAAGGTTTGTATTCCATGCTCAATTAGGCTGGTGATAGTAAAATTCGAACAGGAAAGAATGTGATTCAGAGGGCAAACACAGAAAACACTGTTTGCCTAGAGCTGAACGTCATAGAGGAGGGGAAATATGAGGGCCCTAAAAAAAATAATCTTGTTACAGCATTAAAAAGGAGGACAGAGATGAAACTTTTGACAGCAAGTATGTGTATGAATACAGAAAATAGCATTTCAGATGTAGAAGGGAAGAAAGACTTGATTTCACACAACTTGGGATGTCAGAAGAGAGGCAAAAGAAAGGGGGGATAAAAGAACAGTATTGAAGAAGACTCCTAACATGTAAAAACTCCACTCTCCTCCAATGCCTCAAGCTATAAGCAAAGGCAAGAGAAAAGAGATGAAAAATGCAGTTTGACACGCTCGTTCAACTTCAAGAGATGAATTTGAGATGAGGCAGTGGAGATGATCACGTAATTAAGGTACTGGACAGACGCTGGGAGATCAGAGTTCGTTTCCCAGCTGCACCACAGACTTCTTTCACGATGTTGGGCATTTTGCTTTGTTGTTCCATATAATGGAGAAAATATTTTCTTAATGCACAGGAAAGCTGCGAGGCTGAGTTCTCTAAACATCTGAGATGCACTGTGGTGTCTGAAGAAGCACAGTTAGGACAGCAATCGCCAAGCACTCGCATGCCAAGGACCACGTTTCACGGCCTGCTGGGACCAGACACAGCACGGGATATAACCACAGCGGCAGGGACAGGGGAAATAACTGCATCGTAGGAAATCAGCTCAGGGAAATTAAACCCAAGAAGGTGGGAGGGGAAGAGGTTTCGAAGCCAGTCAAACTATAAGACATGGAAAGCGTGTTTAAGTAGCTGAAAAGTTTGCAATGTCTCTGAAGGACAACACCACAAACTATAGGAAGGAATCAGCATGACACTACAAGGGTGAGAGATAAATAGGATGATTGGGTGTAATGTGCCAATAACTGCAGTATCTGAGTCTACATCCAAGATGCACTTGGGAAATGGAGAAGCGATGCTTAGCCTAACATTTTCAATACTTTCTACCGAAATTTCCCCACCCCGCCACAATCAGAAATATAAACCTTAAATCATTTGAATATGAACTGTATCACTAAAGTAGACACAAACAGGCTCTGACTTGGGATACCAACACCAGTGCGAAATCTACAAGAACCGCAATATGGGCTGTTTTGATCCACTGAAACTCTACACTCAAATACTTAAGATACCCTAACACCTTTAAAACTTATCTAAAGCTAAATTTGAAATTACTATAACCAGCAAGAGCTGAAGCTTTCTCTGACTTTTAATCAATCATTTAAATTACACTTAAAAACATCCAAACCAAATATTTGCCAAGAGGTGTAAAACGACTCCCAGACTGAACTGGCAGAAAACACAGAAGAGCCCAGAATAGACCTTACTGATAGGATAAATTGAGCCTTGACATGTGTGGAGCCCATCTGCGAGCGGCGAAGAGTACGCGCTTCATTTCTGTTTATTCCCTTCACTCTGGATGAAATTTCACGGGTAACTTTATAGCAACACTGCTAGGCTGGTGCCCCGCTCCCGTGCCTGCATCGTCCCACCCTCCACTCACTCACAGCTCTGCAGCGGCTCCCGGCCATCACCGATGCCCAGGCACGGGAAGGTTTTAGGATTGAAAATCCTAAAAGCAATCAGATGGTTGAGTTTTCTTCCCTGTGTCATTTTAGAGGTGGATCACCCTTTCCCTGCCCGTCTCGCAGTCGCAATGAGGCACAGCACGTAGGAGGACATGGCTGCTGCCAAGCACCTACCTACGACCTAAGCACAACCCTTAGTGCACTGGGGAGCGCTGAGCTGCAAGCCAAAACCTGACTTTCCTCTTCCAAATTCTGAATAAAAACCTTTATGTCAGATGCTGAGATGTTGACTTCATAGAGCCCCGGAGGACCCGAAACCAACTGGGTCAGTCAGCTAACTGCAGTAAATCAGTTTTAAGTGCAAAGCATCTCATTTAACACAATTTCATACTAAACTGCATCATCAAAACAGATTTTAAAAGTTTTAGTGCATTTTTTAATTAAAATTTTTAACTAAAAGCACCTTAATGCAGGTCATATACAAATAGTTTATTCTGTAAACTGGAAGAAACAGTTACGATTTTGTAACAAAAAACATTAAAATGAATCCAAGTAAGTGTACATTAAAGCCAAGAATTGCTTAAACATGCACAGAAGAAAATACTGAATTGAATGTAAGGACTGAATTTTGCTGTAAATCTCCAGACCTTAGCAAGATCCAGAAATAATCCAACTGTTACAAACGTAAAAGGCCAGAAATATTAAAATTGTATTTAAATAACGATTGCTTACTTGTTTGAATTAAAAACTGAAAATCTCCAATTTCAACAAGCCTGTCTAAGTTTCCCAAAAGTTTGAGGATAAGGGGTTGTCAAGGTACTTGGAAGACCTTTTAAAAGCCTGGCTCCAGAGTGAGAAGCGTACGAGAGAGGCTTCGCTGTCTGCATCAAACAAATCGGTATAGGAGAGCAATGCAGCCGCAGATCCCTGCAGGAGCCCTTGACGGGGGCCGGTAACGAGCAGTTCAAGAGCAGGCGCTGTAAAAACCCAGGGCAGCCTGCCACTGATGCCTGGAGTCACATAAAATTAATTTAAATTGGAAACAAACTGGCCCGGGTAGCACTTGCCCGAGTTTCAAACAATGTTAAGAGCAAAGTGGTGCATTACGTATTTTGCTGGCAGCTCGATCATTAAAATTAAATAGGAAGTGGCAAAGCTACAGGGCAGGCGATACCGTGCATTTGTGTATAAAAAGCAACAGCGAGCTTGGGAATTATAGACACTTGTAAACCTTACTTTAGTACCTGGTAAAATGGCTCAACTGGGTAGTTATGAAAGTTAGATTAATGCCATACAGGAGGCACAGATTAGCATGGTATTTCCATAAGAAAAACGGGCACCTCCATATTTTCTATAAGGAGAGTCAAGACAGTGGTTAAGGAAAAACTGGTAGATATAATTAATTTGGATTTTCAAACAGCCTTTGGTAATATTAATCACTGCAGCCTATTAGGGAAACTAGTCATGGGGTGAGAGGTAAACATCTGTCAATAGATTAAAGCTAATTTACAAAAAACAAACAGCATGAATAAATGGCCATTTTTCAAGAAGGTTAATGGGGGAAGTCCCAGGGGCGGATACTATGATCAACATTTAATATATTAAATGATCTGGAAAGGGGCATATACAATGTGAAATAGGAAAAAAAAAATCATTGACGATACTGCTCTATGTTAGCTAAAAAGGATGAGAATTAAAAAAAAATATATCTGAAGGATCCACCCAAGTTACAGCAAATAAATACTAGTACACGAGTGCAGGGTTATGCAAATTGGCAAGGAGAGTTTGAACTAATTGAAGACATGGATGGGTTCCACATTAATTGTAACCATTCGGAGAAAGATCTAAGTGCCCTCGTGGACAGAGCAGGGGAAAACATCTGCTTAGTTTCCAGTCATTGTCAAAACCACAAAGCAGATGTGGAGCTTTGTATTAGAGAGAGATAAAGAATGATATGAAAAACACAAATTCAATTTCCAACATTGTGTTCAACCTGTTTGTCTTTGTAACCAAACAAAATATCAGAAACTTAAGAGTCCGGAAAGAGTTGACATAAATTAGAGCTCCAGAAAGTTGCTCCTCTAAGAACTCAGTTACAAAATACACACAGTACGAAACTCAAGACTCGTTGAAGCCTGGTTAGCATGACTCTGGCTGGCCTACATTCCATTTAAAAGTTTGCTGAATAAGGACTCTAATGATTTTCAAATTTCTGGGCTACGTTCAAGGGGCAATAAGTAAGAGGTGAAATGATCCAAGCATATGATACTTAAAGCAGGCAGAGAAAGCCATCTGGATGCACTTACTCTCCATTCTCACCCTCTTTCTCTCCCAATAAGACAGGAGCAAGGAGTTGTCCAACTAAATAAAAGACAATAGATTTAGAAGTGATGAAAGAAAATACTGCTGCACCCATACAGACAGAACTAACCCACAGAACTCTTCTCTGCAAGGTATTTATTGAAGCAATAATCCTAATAAGATTAAAAACCACAAAACATCAACAATGTCAGCAATTGGAGTCAAGAGAATTCTGCAGCTTTCCCACTTGTCTTTGCAGGATTTTATTCTTTCTTCCAAGGTATCTAATATTAGGCATGACTCAGGACAAGAAATGAGAACAAGCTGGGCCGGTGGCCTCATCCAGAACCTGTTCAGAAGGTTCAATGCGAGGAGGCGGACAAACCCTGGACATGAAAGTAGCTCAAAATGAAAGAGGAAGGAAACAGGGAAGACATGATTTTAACTTCATTGTGTGAGCTGCATTCAAGGAAAAGATGGTTTAAGTCACAACAAGAATAGCTGAAAAAAATGCTGAGAAACAGAGATTTTCATATGTAAAACCTTCAGCCTTTTCTGAAAAGTGGTAGGAGACAATATCAACTCTACAGTTTCTATCACCGACTCTTTCATCCAAACAAAATAGGAGGCTTTTTTTGACTAGGTTTTGCCCATACCTGCGTATCCATTCAGCTTAGAGTGACAACTTAAAAGTAGAGTAGCTGTTGTTGAATTGTAATGTGCACAGACAAAACTTGGTGTTGTTGTGATGCCAAAGGGAAGAAAGGCTGCACATGTGCCCTGCAGGTCACATAACATGGCCCACATCATGTCATTCTAGGCAAAGAGAAAGGTGGGTGTGAGATTACCAACCTGATGGCCATCCACCTCTGGATGAAAAAAAAAAACCCAAACAGTATTTGAGGAGATGCCAATCTTTTCCTCATGTTGGTGAGGGAAAACATCTCCATCAAAAACTGACCACTGGGCACAGTCAGCTAGCCTACGGAGCACTGACTCACATAGCAAGATTGTTGTATATTTGCCATCTAATTCCTTCTCATATTTTCCAGTAAATCCTGAGTCACTTGTTTAGCACTTAGCCCAAGTCCACCAAAGGAACGCATGTCTGAAGTGTGCCCACTCTCTTACTTTGTCAAATAAACCCGACATTGGTTACCGAGATGAACCCACTACTGATTCATGACACTAACCACCCCCTGCTTTCCAATTCACTTCATTGAGCATAAAATTCAGAGACAAAAGGCATGCAAAATCCTATGTCTAAACCTGGACTATCTGGAGGATATTCTCTGCTACCTCTCTCTCTCCCCAATGTATTTGTCTAGTGTAAGTGTTTCAAGAGCAGAGCTTCCTATTTCTGCTCAGGAGCCCTTCCTTGTGTTCAAATCAATTTTCTCCTCCTCCAGCTCAGCCTATTATTTCTGTCACCCAATTTCCTTGGCTCCCTTGGTATCTGTGTTGTTTAGATAAAGGTAAGCATCCAATATATTGAGACCTTTCAATCTTTCTTTACAATAGGATCATTCTCTCACTGTTATTCTGGTTGATACTCTATGACTTCCACACATTTTTAAAATCTTTTTGGTATTAAGGTGTTCAGAAACAAACACACCACAAGTGTGGTTACACAAAAGGGTAGGGGTTACCGCCAGTCTTAATACATTTTATGTTATAACTTTCCTTTATATGCAGTCAGTAGCTTTCCTTTGTATTTACACACATTTAAGAAGAAAACGTCATGCAATATTATGCTCTTATAACCTCTTTTGAACTAGTGGTCTGCCTTACTGCTCTAAAACATTTAGAACAAGGTGTCGGGTTCCCAACAAACATGACCTATTGGATTCACAAGGTTTTTCTAAGTTATAATAAACACTGGGCTCAGTTTGGTTCTCTATACTGGGGATATACTTGGCTCATATTTTCAAAGCATCTTCAAGAGATGAAGGGTCAAGGAAAATACAAAATACCAAAAGTCACAAGAGATGGCACACTTGCTCTCACATCTCAAGTCTTCCCACCAACTAGCTCTGGTTCAGATTATTTATGTCCAGATATGATAGCATATGCTTTCCAACTTGAATTTCTTTCTTTATACTTTTAATCTCCCTCTAGGCTCTTGCACTTTTGATTAGTGCTCGTTTAGCATTTTTAACATCCATGAATTTAATTAATACACTGCCTGTCTCCTTCTCTGAATCACCAGTGGATTTGAGACAGAAACTACTCATCCCGGTGCCACCCCGATACATATTCTCCAGCAGTGCAGCGTGGTTTACAGTTATAGGTTTGCCCAGGGTAGGAAGGGAGGACCTGAGGTTTTTTCGTTATAAATTTTACAGTTCTCAATATAAATTAAGCAACATTATTGAGATAAAACAAGTGTTTTCCAATAACAAAGTACCACGTGTTATCTGCCTTGAACGACAGCACTTGATACAATGGCTTATTAACAGTGCTTCACTTAGATTTCTGAACCAAAGGAAACTGCAGGAAGCATAAAACTAAAGGAAAGGCTAAAAGTCAAGTTACTTTCCATCTGAAGGATTACTTTATGTACCTACATGCTCTAACCCAGCATCAAGTCTCATTTTAAGTCCACTTTAAAAGGCATCATGTTTTGAATGTACCAGAGAAAGCAGTTGGCAGACGAAGGCAGGTTACTGGAAGACGGGACTCACACAGACACACATTTTCTGGAAGCACATGAAGCGTCTGGAGCTCGTCCATGAACACCACGCCGTGTGCTCTGCAGACCACGTCATGTGCCAGCAGGACAGGGGTTGAGCAGCCCAGTGTCCTTTCCTTCCCCACTGCCCCCTCCTTCCTTGTGAGCCCAGCTCCGGCTTCTGCCACCAGAAGACCTAGTCTTGATTCTTCTTTTTGCTTGCAAAAAAGGGACACAGAAAAGGGACTCCAAAGGGTCACACGCATCTCTACATGCTATTAGTATTTCCTTAGCAAAACTAGGACGCCGCATATTTTGTCTAAAGCACAACAGATGAATGTAACCATCAGACTGGGTCAGACCAAAGGTCCAGGGAGCCCAATATCCCGCCCAGACAGTGACTAGCAACAAATACTTCGTGGGTGTGTAAGAATGGCGCAAACATACCATAAGGCTTCCCCTCTACCAGCTTCCAGCAAGCTGTGGCTTAAGACTTCCTGTGCCAGAGATTGTATCTTTGTGCTTAATTGCCCTCGATGAACTTGTCTTCCATGAATTTGTTTAATTGCTTTTTGAACCTATCTCGACTTCTGGCATCCACAACATCCTGTGGCAATGAATTCCAGTTTAATTATGTCTTGTATGAAAAAATACTTCCCTTTTGTGTAGGAAATTACTTCCTTTTTTAAAAAATAAAAACCCAAAACAAAACAAAGAAAACAAACCCAAACCAAACCCAACAACTACCACTATGTACTACTATGTAAGACTACAAGTTCTGGTAAAGTATTGCAGGAGCTTTAAAAGAAATCACTGCATTCAGTTGTCCTCTCTGGCCTTCTGCAGAAGGTTACTGCCTGGAGTACTAGACAAGGCTGCTGGTGAAAAAGGTGAAATGATGGTGGTAGATGATGGTCTTACATGAGTTGGGAACTTGCAGCAAATGAAAAACAAATGGGTTGCTTACATTTCTGACAGTTGTATGCACTTGCAAAAATCCAGTGTTACAAGACAAGATTTGTTCCCTGCTAGACTGCAAGGAAAGGTCTGCATTCTAAAAAGTTTCCCATGTTAACACTTTTACAACTTAGGTGCTGCAACCCAGTGCAAACGATCACAAAAAACATAATTCTTTGCCTTGCTTGAACTATTGTTAATTTTTGTGGGTTTAGTGGTTATTTATTCCCACTGTTTCAGGTCCACAAGAAATAAACTGAAGTATGGAGAAAGACTGTAAAGATAGTATTATATGAAATCTTTCTACTCTGCCCTCCTTTCTCAATAAGCCAAACTAAATAGCACAAAGAGTCTTTCTATATGTTGGATTTTTTTCTAATACAGGGCAACTTTAGCAAACTGTACCCTCTTTCCAAAAGTGAAGTCCAAGAGAGTTATCAGGGCTGACAGCTATTTCTGTAACAAACCAAAGCACTGATGGTCTTTTCAGGACCAAGAGTAGAGCAGGCATGGCCATCAGCAGTTTCTCCTTACTGTTAGGTAAAGCATTAAGAGGGTTGACTAATTCCCTATCTTCTGCCCTCCTAATCTGCAACAGTGCTTCAGCCAGGCCACTCTACATTATAAATAGGTCTACTTAACTCAGCTGAACATTATTTCACTTAACCCAAAATGAGTGCAAGTGGCTACCTTGCAGTTACACACCAGCTGCTGGATTCTTGCAGGGGCTGCTCACGCCAACACTTCCAGGGGCATCTCTCATAGCTCTCGCGCTATATATATGCGTAACTGTTCCAAAATTATTTTCCTATAAACTGTGGGGGAATTCATTAATCTTTTGGAGACACAAGATGAATTTGGGGAGGTGCTAGAGGGCTTTGGGCACTCAGGTGCTGTAGCCTCTGACTTTACCGCACAGTCAGAGGGTTAGCAGCCTAAAGAGACCCAACACTTCCACCGCAGGTGAGCCACCTTACCCTGGGCCAAAGCACTTGCTGAGCTCATCGCAGACCTTGGAGCAGGGACACAGAGGAGAAGGGGAAGGGCAATACCGAGGGGAGATCAAATTCTGCAGTAAGGATGTGCTCAGAGCTGACAGCTGGCACACGCTGCCTTCCACATGTCTCAGACCACTCCTCCTCACAGGTAGCTTTCACATTTTACCTATTTTTGTTAATATTTATTGCCAGTGTGCCTCAAGTTGGATGGGTGACAGCAACAGATAACCAAAAAAACAAAACTCAGCATTTAGTTCTCCTGAAGCTAGGCTTTTCCTTTTCATCGGCCAAACACAGAAGTACACTCAAACCCCGTTTTATTTATTTATACATGTTGCTGCACTCTCTATTCCTGGCAACTGGTGCTCATGACATAGTGGCCTGGGACATGCTGGAACGGGGCTCCAGGTCACCTTGTAAGTGGTGGCAGCAGCTGCCTCCTGGATCAAGCGTTTATTAACCAGCAGCTCGGGAGGGCTCTAAATTAAGTTCTCTGCTCCATTCCCACAGAGGGGGAGGGAGAAAAATACTCCACCACCAAATCCCTATTTTCTTCCAGCAGGACTTGCTGAAGCTTCCCCACTGCTCCCTCCTGTCCTTGCCAAGATAAGCCACCCAAGCCCGGGTTTCCATCGGCAGCCCTCTGGACTACGCAGGACCGCTCGCTATTCCAGCTGCCATGGCTTTTCACAAACTACATAGCGGGTTTTTTTTTTGGTTGGTGGCGGTGGCACGCTGCTTCTCTTGCAGCACAGAGCCAGCCCTTGGACCGCCTCTGCCTCCGAGATGCCTGCGCAACACTGTCCCTATAAATCCCAGTGGCGGAGGGTCGGGTACTGATGGTGCTCTGGGCCCAGTATCAGTCGGTTGGGAGGGGAGACTGTATAAATAGCTGGCGTACACATACTCTGGAGGAGCAGCAGGGGAAGGAGGGAGGGAGGGAGTGGGATCTGAAGTGTTGGGCCCCAGCTGTGAACTCCTCTTGTTTTTGTTTTAGGGTAATTAATGTTCCCTTGAATAGAGCCAGGGCATGGGCTCCTGTTTCTGCAGCTTTCAATGCTATCAGCAGCCCTTATTGGACTTGGGCTGGGAGCAGCGGGGGGAGGTTTGTATTTCCTGCCATCCCCATTAAATGAGGTAATGCGAGCGCGGGGCCGGGGGCTC
>VZSZ01002579.1:471-21638 GCA_013398815.1 Ibidorhyncha struthersii | reverse complement strand
AAGAAAGGTAAAGACCAAAAAAAAGAAAAAAAAAAAAAAAAACCCTACTCTTTTAGCAGCTATGTAGCCATTGTAAATTCCACACATTTCCCAGCAGAGAGGGCAGGAGCTGCCCGAGATCTGATGTATTCCTCTCACCACCTTGCCTTCATAACTCTTCCTTGTGGAGGAGAGCTGGATTCATTTGCTTCCCAAGTCAATCAACAGAGTTCATGAGTCAGCCAAGGGAATGCTGAAAAGCAAGAGGGTATGCTCCTGCCCCCAGGAACTGATTAAGCTGCCTCTTAATTGTTCCCAGATTCTATTATCCCTGAAGAGACGGAGCAGCACCAGCACCAGTCAGCTTGTTGACAACATCCACTCCATACAGCCTACCTCATCAGACATACAGAAATTTGCATTTTTGCAAACCACGGATCTGTTGAGACTACAACAGTTAGGTTATTAAAAAGAAAATGTTAGATCTTCTAGATATCTATCAGAAAAATCATCTGTCTTCTGAGTCAGCATTGTATATCCTGTAATTTTGAGGCTGTTGGTAGTCCCACAGTCAGAAAGCCATCTCGTACGAGGACAGTTCAGACCTATAACCAGTATGTCTCTGATCCAGACAATTCCCTCTATTCACATTCTCTGCCAGTGCTCGTGTTTTTCCCCCGTTCCCTCCTGTCCTCACCCAAAGCTTCGTTTCACTCTTCAGTCATTGTTAACTGGAGTATTTTGGTTTTTACACTGCCACACAGCTTCACTTATTACTACTTCTTTCCTATCACCTGTGCAGACTGTTGACTCTCCCCAAGAGTTCAGGTGACAGCATGTGAAGGAGGAAATACTACATTTAGGATCGTAAAAACAACCTGAGATCTGTCCCATCATTCAAACCCTTCGTAATAGTTATTAAATGAGTAATCACATACATCTCCATTACACTTCATTCAGTACATGGGAGCGTGAGACTAGGAAGTAAAGACAGCTGTTCAATATTGATTTTTACCCTTCTTATTCTTTATGTATCCCTATGCCTAATTTGCTGCATTGCTTCTAAGCCCAGCCACCAAATAAGCTATTAATCGCTCCACAGACCTTTTTCTGTGGTGGCCTCCACCCAGTATCTCAATCCAATAAGCACTAATTCTTTTCTCAACCTATTTACAAGTTAATGATTTTTAGTCTGATTTGACAAATGAGAAATTGGAGGGGAAAAAAATGACCACTGCTCGCAAAATTCACTATTCCATTTAAACATCCTGTGGCTGCACCTCTATTTGAGATTGCTCCCCACCCCCAAAAAGAATCCCACAAGCCCCATGCTTGGCGTTTTTATGGCAGCATTTAAAATACAACGGAGTTTTAATTGTTATTGTTCCCAGGACTACAAGAAGGTGGGTAGGTAGCAATATACCCCAGAGGCAGCGAAAGCAACAGACAGAAAGGTGCCTTGACCAAAGGCACTCAAAGAGAACCTGTGGCAGAGGCTGGCTCTTCCCTGCCGCACCATTCCCAATTCCAACTTCAGCACCGAGCTCTCAGCACTTTCTAAAGCTGAAGTTCAGCAATGTGGTTAAGACAGCTTCAGGGAGTTCGGCGCTGAACCAGAAATGCCACAGAGTACTACCGAGCATAAGCTCAACTCTGCCATTTTGAACACATCTCCCCAGTTTAGCTCTGTACTGGCCAGCACCCAGGAATGTTCCTCAGCTGGATAATTCAGCGAACGAAGAACATGCCCTTAGCTAAATCACCTGGATGACCAGCAGCCAGGGATGGAAGCATGTGGAATGAACCAGGGCCCCAAGCTGGAGCTCTGCAGCACAAATGGGGGGTGAAGGAGCCTTTGCCCTCTGTGCTTCAGCTGACGCGGTAGCTTGTGGGGCCTGGCCGTGATGTGATCCGGGACCTCATGCCAGTCTCCCTCGGCTTCACCTGCGCTCTTTGCCATCTCCCACAATAGCTCACAAACAGTTGTGTTGCCACAGCTGGGGGGGAGCACGTGTCCAGAGCCGCTTCAGAGGACAGCACTGCCACCAATATCCATGTGGTGGGAATACACCCTCCAAAGTGTGAAGCTGGGTAAATGACCGTTTCTTGTGAGAAATGGGGTGTAAATTATTCACCCAGAGCCATAAGCCAGTCTGGGTCTCTGCAACAGAGATGAGCACTGAGACTGAACATGCAACTCCTCATCAGTACATTTCTGTTGGCAAAACCCATCCTTATTCCTCTACTCCTACACCTTTTCCACACATTTGAGGGCTTTGCAGTAAGCCAGACAACCAAAATAATTTCCGTTAAAAACTAAAACTCCAAAATTTAGCTTCTGAAACCTGGATCGTCTCCAGGTTTCAAGCATAGCTCCACAAAGTTGAACTTGTGGGTGAAAAGGGGCTGTAATCTCTTAGTTTAGGAGCAGAAGTAAAAGAAGGGAGAGCCAATGACCTCACACCTGCCTTGCCACTGGCTAGACCGACATGGCACTACACCCTCACTTAGCCGAAACACAGCCTTTCTTTTGCCGCAGCAGCTCCTGTCTCACATGTCCTGCCCACCTTCAAACTTCCTCAGCAAACAAGGTGAGAACCACATAGCTAACAGCTTCGTTCGGTGCGCAGCCTTGATTTATACTCTCAGCACCATCTGCCCTACAGAGCAAGCACTGCCATTCTCCCATGGAAAAAGCATATGACCCCGTAATTAAAAACAATCATCATCTGCAGGTACAAGGTGATGCGTTAAAGGTTGCACAGACAACTGTAAATCTACAGTTTCCTGTCAAGTAATTGAATTTGCAATCGTTTAGCATCAGTTTCAACACAGAAAACAATAACGCACAATAAACCCCTCACTACCATGTCACGGCAGTGGTTTGAAGCAGACACTTTCTCTACCACCACTGCCACTTGAGCTCAAGTACAAATTACATTAGCAGGCAAGCAGAGAATACTGCTCTTTGAAGCCCT
The DNA here is from genome assembly GCA_013398815.1 of Ibidorhyncha struthersii. NCBI lineage: Eukaryota > Metazoa > Chordata > Aves > Charadriiformes > Charadriidae > Ibidorhyncha > Ibidorhyncha struthersii. The sequence goes on along the minus strand of VZSZ01002579.1, from coordinate 18,681 downwards.
CACGGCAGGACAGAAACACCGAAAAGCATGCAGGAACGGCCCTGTTTTATGGGCAGCCTGCCCAAAGGCAAGCAGTTAAATGTGGGGTTTCCCCCCCCCTGCCCAGAGCTAATAGCTCTTCAACCAGTTACGTTATGGTTAGCAGTTGGATTTTCATGGTATTGCTATTGCTTACACCTGCCCTGTTAAGAAGTCTGGGATTCTGCTTCTGGCTGGTGATGTTTTCTATATTTACAACAGCACCGAAGGTGAAGCATTATCAACATTAATTAGGCATTTTGATATTTTCATTATTAAAATATTAGAGTCAAAAAATGAGGCTCAAGTTTGATGTCTTGTCTGAGCTGGTGCACTCAGTTCCTCTCCATTATCCAGAGAGGAACAGAGAACACATTCAGAGTGATTCACTCCGGTCTAAAATAGACACCTCTCATCTCTCAAAGATCAATTTCTTTCCACTGACAGTGATGAACCCCTGCACAATCAGTCTGACATGACAGTCCGCTTTGAACACTAGATTATTCTTGCCCCTTTTCTCATCCCCACCACTTATTCCAATTCCTACACCATGGTATTGCTGGCACAACTGTTTGCCTGGCCACTCTGAGCCAGCTCATAAAATTAATCCAGGCAAAAAATAACTGGAGGGAAGGGGACTTGAGGTGTTTTGCTTTTTTTCAATCCATCAGCCAGATCAGCTCCCTGACATATTCCAGTGTGGCCCCACAAAGAATTGTGCTGGCATACATGAGAAAGTACTGCTAGGGATGCAGGGACTAGACAGTCACATAGTTTTTGGGCACATAGACATAGATGAAATGAGCTAGGTCTTAAAAAACCAAAGGCCAGAACTCTTGGGCTATCTATTCTTAATAATAATAATAAAAATATCTTCCTGTCTGGTCTAAGGCGTTTCTGGCACGGCAACAGCTGCTAATTTGTGTGTTCCTTAGCCACAGGTCCCATTTGGAGTGGTTGCATAATGACTCCTGAAGTAAGGTATCAGTGCACAGGCAACAACCATCCCTCAAAGGCAAACTAATCCCTACAGAACGAGAAAAAGAACTGGCAGTTACCAACCTTATCTTATTACCTGTCACAGTTCAAGTGGAGTTTCAAAAAAACACCAGCAAAAGGCGTATCCCTGCCTCAGAACGAAACACCCTTACTTCCCAGCTACCCTTCTGCCCAAGCTGAATTTCAACAAACAGTTTTAGACCATGCATTGCTAAATGTTCTCTTAAAACAGATCTTGTGACAATTCTGCTCTTTTTTGGAGGGTAGGAAAAGGGAAACAAAAAAAACAGAGAAAAGCATTATACATTCTTCAGACCATGGTTAGCCCACCCTGCTCTCGGCAACAGTCTCAATCCAAGCAAGAGGTTGGACTAGAGACTTTCAGAGGTTCCTTCTGACTATTAATTTTTGTGATTCTATTTTGGGGTTTCCTTATCAGTCTTTTCTGAAATCAAGTCTTGACTGGCTTTCCCTTCGTAATGGTCGTCACAGATCATTTACACCTTCAAGGTCTCAGCCTCTGTTTAGCATCAACTCTTTCTGCTCAGATGCCTTCTTTCACTGTGTTCTCCACGTATGACATAGCAAAAAAACAGGTGCACACCATGAATGATCAGGAAAAGCAACAAGCAAAGCCGTTCCACCCAGGGTAGGACACCAGTGTGGCAATACTCCACCCATTGCGACCAAAGGAATGTGATGAACAAGCATTTGGGGCTAGATGCATGTGTTTATATGAATGCTAAGAGGTCCACACAAAGGTATGGTTGCGTAACGTCCAACACACCTTGAACCTTTTCGTGGAAGGAGGAGGCATTAATGTATCCAGGCTAAAATTAACCCGTCTCCAAGCTGCAGCAGGTGCCGCTCCCTATCCTGCTTCTGGGAAAAAGTAGAAAAATAAATCAGGGAAATCAGGATGGTTCCTTACTTCCCTGCTATAAGAGAAAGGGCAGCAGTGGAGAGGATTGCTCCTCTTTGGTTGCAGAGAAGCAAGCCACCCTTCTGGTGCCACAAGTCTGACCTCGTACACCCCTTCTACAGAGGGAGGAATGGAGGCTCTCACTTGTCCTCTCTCTGGGCAAGAGTCCCAGACTACGAATAAGAGGTTTTATTTGGCACCTGGGTATTTGTCCTACAAGAAGGCTCTACCCTAGATAATGTCAAGCACCTGCCTGTTAACCAGGAAACATCACGGAAGGAAACATCACCCTAGTTCATTTGTTCTTCTGCTTCTAAGGAACCCGGAAGCATGCCCACACCGTTCAGCATCCCCTACCCATCCCCTGCTCCTCATCCTGCCTGTGCCAAGCCACCAGGCTAGGCCAGGGCTCACACGCACTGTGATAACTTTTGTGCAGTATACCCGGCTAATTCCCCAACATCCAGGCACATCCTCTTGGCTCAACTGTGTACAGCCTTGCTAATTTTTTGGGGTGGCAGTGGGGAAATAAGCACTCAAAAAAAAGAGAAGTTGGGGAACTTGCAGAGCCCCTGCCATTTGTTTAGCTCAGACACAACTTCAAGCACTGCTGTAATTGTCTAGAAATTAAACAAGTGGTTGATAGCACCAATTAACACCTTCCAGCATAACAATACCTTCATCTCATCTCTCCTCATTCTTTCAACAGCTTAACATATTGGCAACCTGAATGACTTCTCTCCCAGACAGCAGACAAACAGTAATATGGAGGGGGGCAAGGAATTAAGGTGTACGCAGTGCCCTAGCAGGAGAAAAGAGGCAGCACATAGTACTAGGATTTATAAAATCATGTAGAAAAGTAAAAAATTCAGAGTTGACCTGAGACAGCCAAGAAGGTAAAACTAGCCTAGAGAAATATTTTTTACTCAGACTCAAAACACTTTTTGTTAATATCTACAAGCTGAGAAGATTTTTTAGGCTGACTTCTCAGCAAAGAATATAGTGCCCTCTTCACAAAGGTGGGGAAAACCCCCATATGAGCTATTTAATCAACCGGGGGGGGTTGGGGGAATACTTCTGATTTTTTTCAGAATAAAGAAGCAATAAAGACAAGTTCTTATGCATAAGTTACCTCTTTAAGCTTCTTGTGTAAACTGAAGTTTGCAAGCTCAACCACATGCAAGAGTCTTGCATTACAGGAGCATGTAAGATCGTTTCTATAGCACTCCATATTCAGCGTACAGATTGGGTACCACATGGAGCAGCAGCTCTAGTTAACACACAGGGGATATCCCATAGATAAACCTTCGGTTTCAGATGAGACACTGCTTTCTGCGGTTACAGCGTAAATCTGGAGTACGTTGACTTGAACCCACTGGACTTGCTCCAAGTTTACACCACTGTGACTCAATACAGCATTTTGCCTGACAGGGAGAGGAAAGGGGCAAAGGCTTCTGTTTTATTCAATACACTGTTTTATTACAGTGATAGGACTGTGGATGTGAGATTCCAAGGATTTAAAGCAAAGCTGAGTTTGTGGACAGGCAACATCTATTAGATCAGTAGCTACAAACAGAAAAAGCAAACAGCTTCTGGATTCAGAGATGGTTTGGTGTGTTGGGGCTTTTTTTCCCCACCAGAACTTGTGCTACCATTTAAAACAATTAAAAAATTATCTTTGCCTGAAAAGAAGGTTAATTACCCTTCACGGTGACACTGTCCATCCACCTTAAGATTCAGCTGGAGGGATAGCTGCAGCCTGGACACATTCCCAACAGGGAGAGAAGCCTCAGGCTTTGCTCCTCGCCAGAGCCCGGGAAGGACGGCTGCTGGGAAAGGAGCAGTAATCCCAAACCGGCTAAGGCAGGCCGCCTTCCACCACACCCCAAGGGCCTTCGCCTCCAACATTGAAATGCTAATCTGACTTCGTAAACCCATAAACAAAAACAAAGAGGAGGACACAAGAGGTAAAAAGCCTCCCTGCGCTCCATCCCCAAACCCAACCTCCGGCGTTCAGGCTCTGTCCTGTGGAGCAGTATTTTACCCACAGGAGTGGGTCCCACAAGCTCCAGATATCAAAATTGCTGGCAGGCAGCATCTTTATGGTCAGATGCATTTAAATGGCCACTTCCACCACATGCTAGAATGTCCTTTGTTTCAGAAATCTCCTCAGAAAATATCTTTTTACTGCAACAACAGACCAGGCACAGACCTGCTATAGCCTTACTTATTGCCCTTTTACAACAGGACACCATCAAATATTAATAATACTAAAAACTCACTGGCTTCTGCAGCTGGGCTCAATCTTGACCCTGCATATGCTGAACACACTCTTTGCCCGTGTCCCCCCAGCCCCATGCTTTTAAGATCTATACCTGCCCACTTGCTCACAAAAATGGGGCGGCACCTTTCCAGTGATCCTGGCTAAGAGTCGGAGGTGGTTACCATAGCTCTGGGTCCACCACAGGTTGGCACGGGGCGTGTAGGTCAGCTGGCGAGTAGAACAGGTCCGATGGCTTCCCTTGGAAGGGGAGATGCTAAATCTCAGGGATCAAGAGGGACGCACCATCCCAGGGCTTGCTAGCCCTTGTCTTTGCTTCCTCTGCTCTTTCAAACCCTGTGAGCATACCCATGTCTGTAGAGAGTCAACGCAGGGGATCACTTCTCACCAGCGAATGCTCCCTACCCGAGGGAGCACTGCAACCACCTAATTACCCTGAAAGCTGCCCTTTTGTTTCCCATCCTCCCTGTTTTCTTCTGTCTCCTGACCTGTTTTAGAAAGCATTTCGGGCTGCCTGTCATGTGGAAGCCAGATTTTAAAGACAAAGCAGCAGCTCAGATATTCATCCCTCCACTGACGATCAGCTGATTTGGAGGGCGCTGCTGCTACCACCCATCTTCAGGGGAGAAGAGGACAGATCCAGCAACACAAACCATGGGTACAGGGAAAGCTGTTCTGCACTGATGAGCGGCAATTCCTTACTGGGGTAGCTGAAGCCAGCCGTGGTTAACTTAGGCCAGAAGGTCCAAGGGCTCTTCTCTGCCAAGTTTAGTCTTGGATGACAGTGAAATGTGCTTAATTTGACAGTTTCATTTTAACATGTATGGGCAAAGTCTAGAGAAGGAGACTGTGGCAACAGCAAGGGAACAGAGTTGGATTATTATAAGGTAGCCAGCTTTCCTGTTGCCTCAACCCAGTGCTCAGTACTAAAAACGGATATGAAAAATTATAGATGCTGACTTTTCACCCTAGCAATGAAATAAGTAAGCACAGTGCCTTCGACACGATAACAGTATTCTCACAGGTTATAAAAATTGGCCTTTCACTATAGATTTCAAACTCTCTGCCACACCTCTAGCATTACAGAAGCTGAAAGCTTGAGTGCAGCATTAGGGCTGGAAAACGCGAGGCTGGAAAACACAGGGAAACTTTCTGCTTATTACCCTTTTCACAATTTTAAAAAAATATATAATAAGGGAAAGTTATGGCACTGATATGATTTCTGTTCCCTCCTCAAACTATAGGAAATACACTTGTATTCCTGTGAGCATGCACAAAATGCAGTTCCTCAAGCAGCCACTGAAATAGTAGAGAGAATTAGGTGGTCAACAAGTTTAATTGTGGAATCCTGTCAAATGCATGGAGACAACCTGGCTTGTTTGGGCTGTGTGCCAGTGGGGACAGGAAGAATGCTTCAAAGGTACAGGAGAACATCTTCTGATCTCTGCTTGACTGTTTCTCCTGAAGAACTGTGAGGTGCTTCTTTCTTCGTCCATACTTTGCTCTTCATTAAGTGATAACAAAGCCATTGGCTGGTTTACAGCACATGCCTGGGCACCAACTTCCATAAGCCCTGTGCATTCTCTAGGTTATGTGAGGACAAGATGTGTTGGTAGAGCATTGCCAGACATGCTGATCACATACCAGGTAGGCCAAACTCCACCTAAACTTGAAGGTCTGTCATCTTGTCCTCTCCAGGCTCTTGATAAAGAAAGACCATCTTGGCGGTCCAGCACTGGCTACTTTGTGACCATCACCCCCTTCTGCTCACAGTCCCCACATTGGGGAAGCTGCCCTCTCCATTTCACACAAGTGCACCCCAGGCACGCAGGGCAGTGAAGGGTTAATTTAATTAGTTCTGTGTGTGCTCAAAGAATTACAGGCAACTTCATTTAATTATTAAGTAGCCAATCAGGTAATCTCTGTATCTGATTAGCACGCTAATGAAATAATGTCTTCCAGTTCAAAGCTGTCATTCCAATCAGGAGACAGCCCTTCAGCTAGAAGGAAAAGCTGGCCAGGTTTCCATGGGCTCAAGGCTTTGGATTTTAGAGAGAGGATGGGAGCAGGGAGTGGAAACCTTTCTGCCTACCCTCTCTTGTCTCTGCCTCTGCACACAACAGTGCAGCTCCCACTTCCAGATGGAGCACCTTGGCCCCAGAGAGGCTCCCTGATGCTCCATGCAAGTGTCCTGTGTCACCACCACCTTGTCTCCCTTCTCTCGCGCTCCCAGATGCCGAGGAAGACTCCAGCGGAGCAGAGCCTGGAGAGCATCAGGCCATTAGCGTATTGCCTAGGCACTGCCAACTGAGAGATCTGCTAAATATGTGGGGCATGACTCTGCTATGGTCCACATGGGAGAAGAGTCACACAGCAAAGCCATTACAGCACTAAGAGGAAGCCAGAAACCCTCCTCCCTCCCCCACGCCACACTCTGCTCCTGTGTCATATGCAGTTATTTCCAGCCTGGGGAAAAGTGCAAGGCGGCAGCTGTCACACGAGGCAAGGACTTGCCTCTTTTAAACAGGGATTTCAGGACTAAATGACCCATTACAATTAACACAGCTGCAAGAACTGGGACACTTCCACACAGAGAGGGGCTTTGGGAGTGGGGGAGGAAAGAAGGAGACAAGCAGAGGGTTAGGATCATACTTCCAAGACCTGGTGTGCAGTCTCCCACCCCTCCGCTTTTAAAGTATTAGCTCAGCTGTCCTCTTCCAACTGCTACCGCTCAGCCTAAGCCCAGCGAGGCAGCCGAGCCAGGGTGTGCAGCCCAGCCCAAGCATGCCACACCACCTCCTCCATCGGCCCCTTACACGACAGCTCCTGCTCAGACCCAGCTCAGAAACTCCCTTTCCCCGAGAAGCAGCACCGGCTTTTTGCCTAGCTGCGCACATGCTAACTTTTAATAAGCTATCCCGGGTTTATCAGAAGAGCTGCAGCAGGATGTGGTTCAGCACGACCAAACCATCCCAGCATTTATCCGAGGAGCCCGACAGATGCTGTGTAGGCTCAAGCCTGTGCTGCTGCATCTGTGCTTCTGTACGTCCTCTACTGCTGGTTTAAATGCTAACTCAGCTCCAATTGCCGCAGCTGCCAGTGTGCTTTTGCACCGCAGGGCGGGCATTTCCCATTTCTGAGCACTAGATCACCTTCCCAGCAATGCTTCCACTCTGTCAGTGCATTTCCCAGGAAAAGAGTTGAGCCTCAAGGATGCTCACACCAAACAGCACTAGTTTTGTTTAAGTCACCACACTGAAAACAAATGCCGAGAGAATCCCAAGAGGAAGCAGAAAAATTGTGAGCAGTCCCCAGCTGGCTTTCTATGAGGACGCCGAAGTGTTGACACTTTTTGTTGACCGTTATTTTCCTGAGCATATCCCATGAACAAGAAACAGAGCTGCCGAGAGGGAAGACATATCTCCCTCTCTTCTCTCTGCTGACTGCAGCCATTCCAAATGAAGGAAACCAGTTAGATCAAGAAATTCAGGCTTGGACAGCAGAATGAAGCATCCACTAATAATCAATCCCTTCACAGCAGCCTTCCTGCCAACTGGCTACGGACTAGGCAATGATTATAAATTATAGATACTCCTCCAAGGAAAGACAACACAACATCATATGGAGGTCCATGCTCATCTTTTAATTCTGAAAACAGTCCCGCTTACAAAAAAACAAGCCTTCCTAACTGCCCGTCCTGAAAAAAAACCAAACCCTGAAATCCAAAGCTGGGTTCCTCCCAGCTTGTGCTTCACTATTGACAAAAAAAAAAATCCAAAAAGTGATAAAACTTGTATCATCAACTTAGAAGAAAATTCTAAAAATGCCTAGAGGGGGAGTTTATTGGTGACCAAGATATTATTGTCACCCCTGTATGTCTGGCATCCCTCTACCCCAGGAAGCTCACGCAGGAGAACCTGCCAAGGCAGAGCTGCCCCAACACTTATTAACCAGCATGCAGATGCAATTCGAGCCCGACTTAAGCGCAAGCGACTGAAGTGGCCACCTGGGGACCCGCATTCCTTGACAGCTCCACCGCCCTGCACATTCCAGCCCCCTCATCCCCCAGCCCTGAAACCAGGTCAGGGAGGCACAGCATGACCTGATCTCCACCTCTGATAGCACCAAGCCCTGTCCCATCCCCTCTTGCCACCCTTGTCACAGTCAGGCCACATGCGCCACCTCCCCCCCTGCACACAGCAAGAATACAGATACCCATCCATGCATGTGAAGGGACTCCCTCTCGATGCCATGGCTATTTGCGGATCAGCCATCATCCAAAACTTCCCAAAATGAGAAAGTCCGGGCATTTGGCAGGTCAGACACTTACTACAGTGAGTAGTTTGTTCCGCCGAAGGACTCGTAACACCCTCCCAAATTACACATTGCCCTTTACGGGATGCCGCAGCAGCTGGAATCGGCTCCCTTCTCACATTCCTTAATAAGCACTTCCATGGGAGAGCAGGGTGGATGCAGGGCATCAGCTGCAGTTAATCATAACCGAGAGCTGGGCTCCCTTTCCCCATGCTGCTAGGCACTATCTGAAGTCTAAGAATATCCAGCACCACCCATCCTGCTGGGGCAGGGGGAGTCAAGTGGTCCAAGCTCCCAGGCACTACAGGTCTCCCTGTTACAGGAGACTTTCACTCTGCCTCCCCCAAGCAGCAGCCTTTAGCGGGGGCCCCCCGATAGCTGGTTGAGATCCTACAGATCATGGAAAGATAATCCATTGCACTACTAATGCACTACTGCAGCTGTCCATGGAGAAAATCCCCTTTCAACCAAAAAAAAAAAAACCCTCAAGCCCTTTGATCCTCTCCAACACACAATTATCTTAAGGGCAAAATAGTCTTCTGTGCCTCGGCACCTTGTGTTGGGCTGAAAGAAAGGAAATTGAGACTGCTATTCCCTGTTTATTCTACATGGCTGCCCTATCCGACAAGGCAAGTCGCTCCAGCCTCTTCAGCACAAGCAAGCAAATCCTGATGGAGAGATACCTGCATCGCTGGGTGATCAGAGCCTAAGGAAAACTTTCTGGGGGAAAATGGTACGTTTATTTAAAAGAGAAAAGCCTGAATTTCTTAGAAAGATAATACTACTTGTCACTTTTTGTGTGTGTCTGTGTGCAAGACAGTCAGCTACAGTGAAATTTAACTGATTTCAACTGCATGTTCAGGTCTGACTTTGGAAGGAACAATTTAAAGGACCATTTAAAGGACAACTTAAAGTTGACTACCATCAACTTTAAATTAAACTTCTTCTAACCATAACGTTAACTGAAAAAAAGAAATACAGCAAGCCTTGATTTAGTGCCAAAAAACAACCCCCAAAACCCTTTTACAGAGGCTGATTGGGGTTCTTCCCCAGGTGCCCCCCCTTGCTGCGTGACCTCTTGTTACCTGTGCAGTCTCACTCCACCTGCTACCCAGGGCTGCAGCGCGATAAGTGTTTCTTTCAGCAGAAGGGTCAGCTATAAAAAGCCCTTCCCCTCCCTGCTGCCTGTTTCCATTCCCGTGCCACTGCTTCAGTCATGCTGGTATAACCCTTTTGTGGGGCTGTGGAGGGAACTGGCTGGGGGACCCGTTCCTGGTTAGACGTAGCTCACTTAAAGAAAAAAAAGTGTTGCGGTTTTTAATCCGGGTGAGCAGTTTTACCGCCATCCGTGATGAGTGGCAGAAGCTGCGGTGGGAAGGCGGCGTGAGAATGGATGTCTTCAGGTTGCACCAGACACTACCGATGAGTCCACACTAACGCCACAGGGAAAATGGCCACATGATATCAAACTCTCCAGTGCAGAATACAAAAAATAGGAAAGAACAAAGAGAGTAACTAATGCCCTGAAATACTATTAATTTCAGAGGTACCCACAACTGCACGTTATACAAGGATTTTTTGAAAACTCATCTAAAAATCCCATCAAAATATTACTCCTTGTGCACATTTCTGCATCAGTCACCCATTAATAAGTTTTGAATTCTTGGCTGAGTGAACCAAAAGTAACAGGAGTGCTGGAGTCTTGGACATGCAGTTTCTGTAGACAGTACCCACCATACCTGGCCCCTACAATCATCCCAAAGATGTTTACATGTCAGTGCATATGCGTGGCCTGGGAACCGCATGGGACGAGACACGATCTTTGTGAGAGGAGGATGCAGAAAAGAGAAGAGAAGCACTGAGAAATGGCAGACACGGGGATGTGAAGGGCTGCCGTCCTCCATGTTCAGACTGGGAACCCTTCCGAAACCAGGACTCACTTTTACTTGCAAGTACAATGTATTTTGCATTTGAAAATGCATTTCACTTTTACAGGGCACCCTTAATGTTACTTACTCAGGGGTCATGAAGCGACTTATGTGCTGGGCCAGTAAGGGTTAGGCCTAAGTGAGGTCCTAATACCTAAATACCTAATACCAAAAATACCACAGGAAAGCACGGAAGGGGTCTTGCTTGCTGGGTTTTTTTTTTTCCTTGCTTATTTTTCAGCATTTGAACCTTCCCAGCACACCAGAAGAGGGAGCCTTTGATTCCTCTCCCATGCTTATCATTTGTTTTATATTAGCAACAATGACAAGCTCTATTAAGAGTCAAGCTCTTTAAGTGAACTCTCACCCTTTGCCTCCTAAAACAAACAAAAAACCCAAGCAAGGGAAAAAAAAAACAACCAAAAAAACCCTAACCACAACCCTCTTTACCTTGTGTTATGGATATATAAATATTTTCGGTGCCACACAACTCCCTGTGTGCAGGGCTCACCAGAAACGAGCAAACTAGCTCTGCCTTCCAACCCTTTGGCCGTGCAAAACTCCAGCCCCTTTACGGCAGGCTTAACTGGAGAGAAAGAGCCAGAGAATTAACGGCTTTACCGAGGAAGAGGAAAAAGACCTCTCCAGAGCTCCTTTTACATCACCTGCCCCAGCAACCAGAACTAATCTAAGGCTAGAGTTTCAAGAGCCACAGTGGACCGACCCGGCAGCTCATGGCTGCCAAAAGCATGAGGTCCCACTCCCACCGCAACCCCTCAAAAGCCCAGCCGGGACCCAGCGAGCAGCTGGGCTGGCACTGGGGAAGGGGCAGACCACAAAGTCAGAAGCACAGCCAGGGCAAGAGCTTGAAAGGGACCGGGATGGTCCTTCTGGCAGCCGGCAGCCCCCGAAACCAAAGCTTCGGGTTTCACTGCTCCCTCAGCAGCGCGTGTGCCCTCCTTCCCACCGGGCTGAACACACCAGTTTGACCACACCGATGTAAAACCCAAGAGAGACACCACCACCACCTTGTTGCTGAGCTAGGCTACATTATAGGACAGAGCTGAGCCAGTTTAAGTATATCTAGGGCGAAGAGCTTGCACCGTATGAATAAGATCAGCCCCTAAACTGCGTGAAACTGGTGGCCTGGCCCAGGGCAGAGGTGGCTTGAGGACCGTTACACCCCTCATGTTTCAAATTATTCAGTATTAACTCTACATACTGGATTCTCCAGCCAGCCCTCAGCAGCCCTACCCTGCACGCTACCAGCAGCTTTGCATTTTCAGTGGGGAGCCGGTGTTTTAGCTAGGCATTTACAGGATATAAAGAGTTCATCAAGAAGTTGAGCCAGCTCTGAAAGCAGTTGCCACGTCGGGTTGCGAGGCCACCTCAGAGCAAAGCAAAGACCTTGACTGCCATCAGCCCCTAGTGTCAAGTTATTCGCCTGTCCCTGGTAAAGGCGGACTTAAAAGCCCCTAAAAAAGCAGAAAAATGTGTGTTCTGGCAGTAAGCAAACCACACTTTTCCCCATCAGCTGTTTTCTGTTCCTCACACAAAAGGCCGCAAACCCCTCCTAATTGCAGGAGCCCTCCACCTAACAGACCCTGCTCTCGGGGCCCTCCTCCCCAGGAACTGGGGGAGAACTGGGGCACAATAGGAAGGAGACCGGCTAAAGGGAATAGATCTGTTAAATTAACACATTTTCTGTCAACCAAATCAGCTGCCCCCAGTGCTATTGTTGGTGAAACAATGGAGACCCCAGGAATGGGCACCCATTAAAAGGAACAAGCCTGCTGAAAGGATACACTCTGAGGCACAGCCTTGTGTGTTTAACAGGATTCTCTACTGTAAGGAAGGAGGAATCACTAGGCTGCATTGTTCCCACCACCACAGCAGATGCTGTTGCTTCTGGTAACGAGGGGTGGGGGGTGTGTGTGGAAATAATAAAATGATAATTTTCATACCTACCTACAATAAGGTTTACACGATAAACCTTTAATTCGGGAACTTTTAACTGCCTGGCTGTTGTGGTTTCTGCCTGTAGCCCTTTTCTGGAGGAGATTTTTGCCTGAAAGCAGTCTATGAAAGCATCCATTGCCATTACAAAAGTTAATTCTTCCCCCTTCATGCAGGCACTTAACAGATGCCAGGGGCAGAATGGCACAGCTCTGCCGGCATTATTCGAGGGGAGAGAAAGACTGCAGTTAAGCAGGTCCACGTATAAAGCTGCAACACTTTAAAGGTGTTACTTTTAGCTGGTTTGGTTAGAGCAAATTCCAAAACGAACTAACTTTTGAGGCCTAATTTAGATGCGCTGTGCAGAAGTTTAAATCAGCTGCATTGAATCGGTACAGGTTCGTGGTAGTGAGTCTTTGTAAACAAAGCAAACTGCACAGTCATATTTAAGCTACTACACAAAACATCTTTTTTTTTTTTTTCCTTCTAGCGGGTAAAGACATGCACCAGATTATCTTAAATTGTTTTTTAATTAAGTTCAGCTTAAACCGTTAAACTTGTGGGTGCAGAAACACTTCAGCTAACACCAGACATGATTTTCAGTCGGTGGCGCTAGCAGAAGCGGCAATTGCCTCCAACTACGAACACCACAGAAAGCCTGTACTATCAATCCCCATGTACTCCATCCAAGCCTCCAAAATTCTTATCGAGTTCCACTTTCTCTTCTGCCTTCCACTGCTACAGTCATTCTCCAACTCCCCTGTCACCTAAGTCAGATCCATTCAAAATGTTGCTGTCAAAATAACCTTCCTTATCCATTGTTCAGACAGCCTTTGGCTGCGTGCAGTCACTTCTTGTTTCTTTTCAGAGGCTTAAGATAATGTTTTAACTCGCATATCAGCCTTCTGAACTACCTATTCCTTTTTTTTTTTTGTACCCAATTATACTAGTCTCATTATATAAAACGTAAACACTTGTTAGAAAGTTTAAGATCTACAGTTGGGAAAGATGTGACTTGCATTTGAAATGGAAACCGATATAATGCTTTCCAATTTGCAGACCACTTGAAACAACAGCTCTGAGAAGTATCTCTCTGCCTCCCCCTCCATTAATCTCAATGAACTCTAGAGCCCAATACTGACATGTAGAGTGTTAATGATTCTATTATGAACAGAATAACTAAGCAAAAGTGAAGACCAGCAAAGTAAGAACTGCTGCTGGAACAGACACGGGGAAAGGGATGATGCACTGTCAAAGCCACTAAACCAAACAATGAAAGGGACAGGTAGAAAAAAAGTTGTTTTCAAACAACAAATACCCAGCTCGCACCCTCTACTCCAATGAAGCCGATGCTGCCCAGGTGACGCAGAGCCACCGTGGTACGTAACCTGAATTCACACAGCGGTCCATAAGTGAGTGTCTCTGCACAATGGGACTGACACTTTTGCTTTTCAATATGTTTGAAGTCCATCATTTTTTCCAACCCTGTCTACTCGCTGTACAGCGCCTCTCCCTGCACTGCCAATTACTCTACCCTTCCTCAGACAATTTGCTTTTTCTAAAGCCAGGTGCTTTGCGCTAGAGTGAAGTTTTAGTGAGCAGATCTATTGTTCGCTCTCCTGTCAAGACACTCAGCGCCCACTCCCTTCCACTTTAACATTGCCTACAGCCAACGGGCAAATGGCAAGAGGGACGAACATCCTCATGCCTGAACTGTTCTACTGAAAAGACACTGAACTCAGACTTACCTTCTATAAGCAGAGTTGACCTACATGAATTCACTGACATTTTCATCAGCTTGCTGCACCTACTTGTTGCGTTGATCTTAATTAGATTCTAAATTCTTCTGATCAGAAAATACCTGGCCATCTCAGCTACCATACAACACGACGAGGCAGCAGGAGATGCTGTACATACTACAGTAATACAAATAAGAATGCAGCACCAGACCAGAATATAGCTATAGAGTGGTGAAGGCTTAGCACTCAGGTACTGTACCACACTACCTGACCTGGGCAATTAACCCCATACTGACACTGACAGAAAAGGAAGGTTTGTGTCATTTTGGTGTCATGGATCACAAGGGACGCACTTGGAGGGCACAGAGCAAGGGGCTCCACAGAGAAATTTCAGCAGGACCTAACATGACAGGACAGTGGAGGTCAAAGCATACTCGGCCATCCTGTCCTCACTAGGAAAAATAATTTTTCAAACTATTAAAATTCTAACACGTTTAGAGTTTAACACGTTAAAAAAAAATAAATACGATATTGCTTTTAAAGCTGCATCTCGTTTTCGCAGATAGAAGAAACCCTGTTCTTTGCTCTCTCCTTCACACGTCTGCAGCACAGCTCTCCCTCTCCCCACACTCTTCCTCCTCCTGTGGGACCCACGGGAGCAGTAGCAGCCGCTGGTTTGTAACAGCCACGTAATATTCCTGACAGAAAGGGCCTGTTCAAGAACTGACACGGCAGATACCGCACTACAGGAGGAAAAAGGTGGGCAAGAGCAGCGGTGCCCTGTCTGGGGGTGGGAGGAGCGTACCTAAAGGTAGAGCCAGAGCCTGAAGTGCTAGGAAGGGGCAAAAGGCGAGGAAAAGCATCTTAAAGCAGTAGTGAAGTTAACAGCAGAGGCAATTTGCCCAAAGGCGCTTTTAAAAACCACAGGAAAAGATTTATGTTTTCCCTGTGTAATGTGGCTTTTCCCCCTTTTCCAAATAAACTAAGTTAACAACAATGTTTTGACTATTTTCAAGCACGTTCTGGAAAGTCACCTCCCCTCGACCTACCCGGGCAGAAGTTCCTAAATGTTTCAGCCCACAGCTCCTGGGAGCACATGCCAAAGAGCTGGGTGGCCGAGCCACGCTGGCTTCCGTCCAGTGTTTTCAAGTTGTGCTGAAATACGGTTGAAAACGTTAAATATTCTCCTAATATTTTCGAGACAAGCAATCCCTGCAGCTGCCAGGAGGATACTTCAGTTGCAGAGGGGAGGGCACCCGGCCAGGAGAGACTTTGTCACGAGAGGTGTCCCACATTACAGTCAGGTCTTGGAAGAGGGAAACAAATCACTCCCTATCATCACCTGCCCTAACTTGACTGTGGAAAGCATCATTTCTGTCCNAAAAAAGATGTGTCCCATACAGCCAGACATTCTCCCACAGGAGTACTGTTAGAGTAGGTAAGGACAAACCCGCTTGGCGCAGATTTTACAAACCACCCCAGAAAGAAGCCACAACAACCAAACCAACACAACTAAAAGCCCACTTTTGAAGTGGCATGAAAGTTTTGTACAGCAGATGGCTGACAAGGCAGCCATTTAAACGGGGGAGGGAGGGGAAAAAAACACCACCCCAGAAGGCAAAAGTGCTCTCTGCCATCCTCAGAGATCCACGTAGAAACACGGCGTGAAGCCGAACGTGTCCCGGAGCACCCGCTCCTGGCCCACTGAACTTTTGACCCACTGGCAGTAGCTGAACCCCTTCTGAGTCCATCGCCTGGTGATGATGCTGCTGCGGCGGAGATTTGAAAAGAGGAGCCCTGCGCCTCATCAGGCGCCTGCATCTGCCGGAGCCAGCATGGGGGCCGGCTGCGCCCACCCCCTTCCCGAACAATGCCTAGGGCCCGGCCTGATGGATGCGCTCCTTTCTTCCAGTTTTGGACACCCCTTCCCCTTAGCGTCTACTCACTGGTCCAGCAAAAAGAAAACAAAACATCTGCTTCCCAGGTTTCTGACATCCAGCTGCCAATGGCAGCTCCGCATCTGGAAGCTTCACTTTCTTTTGGGCCAATAAGTAGAGGGCAAAAGGTTTGCATTTAAAAAGAAAAGGAAAAAAATATTTAAAAAGAGCTCCATGCTGCCTCCCTGTACTAAAGCCCCCAAACTTCTCAAATACCATCAGCAAATCTGCGCAGCATGGGAGGGATGGGTGCAGATGGCCTACCATTACAGAGCCTTCCAGCTAGCTATGGGCAGACCCACCAGAAGAAAAAAAGTCAGTGAGGGGTGGGACGAAAAAAAGAAAAAACAACAAACCACCCACCAAAACAAAAGCTAACTACAGCTGCTTTGGGGTTTGTGTTTGTTGTTTTTTTTTATTATTATTATTTTGTTTCTTTGTTTTTTAACATATTGAAAGATCAGGTTTTGTCTGGTTTGGGGACTGCAGAGACTGTAGCAGTGAAACTCTAACCTCATCCTCCCCTAAAACTGAGGAGAGGGAGAGAGCAGAGGATATTTGTTACAAGCAGAATTAAGGTTTGTTTAAAACTTTCACTGTTTGTAACAATGTTGTAAGAGTTTAGCACCAAACTCCCCACTGGAGATACACTAGTATCAGAAAAAAAAAAAAGAAAAAAAAAAAGGAAAAAGCCACCAACCAGGATTTCCCTTGAGAGGAGCTGGGCCCTCTGAGAAAGAGGAGAGTATCCTCCAAGAAGAGCCAACTGCATCCAAAGTAAGGCCATCCCTTAGAGATATGGGACACAACCGGACAGACATTTACCATCATGCTCAAGGAGTTTGAGCGCGACCATCCTCCAGCTGAAACCCTCGGAGCTGAGCCGCCCCAGCTCTCCGTTTCTGCTTCCATACACAAGGAAACAGATCCACCCGAAGCACCTGTTTTAACTCGCATCCAAATGGAGCGGGGCACTCACCCCTGGCTTACCCATCAGGGGCAGTAACTTTTGAGGGAAGGGGCAGTAACTCCTCAAACCGCTCGCGTTCAGCCACCAGCACAGGTCCCCGCGGTAACCAAAGCTCAAGCAAGGAAACGCCATTTGTAGATGAGCGCAGTTTCAATTTTTGATGGCTGGCTAAGGTTTTATTTCTCCCTAATATTTGCCTCAAGTCCTAGCGTTTCCCTGAACCCCTAGAAGAACGGCCACTTCTGTTTTATTCAGACACCCCCTGAAGCTCAAGTCCCATCTCGGAGGCAGCAGCAAAACAGCCAGAACGGACACTGGCATTATTAGGTCCAAAAATCAAAAAGAAAGCCTTCTTCGCACGGCCAAATAAAGTACAAACCAACAATCACACAGAACAAGACTCTTTAAAATAAAAGTGTAAGTCTCCTTGCTGGCGATCGGTTTCACACCATGAATGGTTTGGGCAAGCTCTTGGTGCAAAGCGCTGGTCCCATATATCCCTGAAACCAGTGACGAGACTGGAACAACTTCGCCAGGCAAGGGGGAAACAAGATGGTGAGCTTCAAGGAACAGCGCGTTTTGAAACCGCCGGCGCTGGGCTGCTCACAGCAACGCCGGAGAAGGAGGTTTACTCCGTGTGCCTGAAAATGTCGAGTTGTGACAGCTGCATCCGTCCCCTCGCAGCATCCCGATTTTAACCGCGGTTTCCACCGTCCCTCGGACAAACGCCATCCTTTGAAACCCCTTTCTGCCAAACGCTGCAGGCCATCCACGCGCACAGAGGCTTTCGGCGACGTTTTCGGTGTGCTGCTTCTGCTCTGCAACCCCCACCCCCCCCCCAGCNATCATTGCAAATTCAGGTTCCTTCAAGACTTTGCACTGCTGGGCCCGGAGAGCCTCCCCCTTTAATGGTTTGGCATCAATAGGAGGGGGAGGGGAGTTCCCTTTCGCAAGAAGTTGCATCATTGAGAGACCTTATCCCCTTTCAAGATTTCGCACCGCATAAGGGATTCCCCCTCTTCAGAAATTCACATCCTGCCCGAGGAGTTGTGGGGTTTGGGTTTTTTTTCGCTCTTTAGGGCTTCGCGCATCCCATTGAACTTTTAAGCATCTTTGGAATTCGCATTCACGGGGCAATTACTGTCT
>VZSZ01002578.1:200082-254488 GCA_013398815.1 Ibidorhyncha struthersii | reverse complement strand
CCCAGATGCCAAGTCCTTTCTTCTGCGCTGCCGCCGAGGTGCGCACGCCTGGATGGCCCCTGCGTTGTTTGCTTCGCTTTCCTACGTCTACTGGCTAAACCCGACCCGTAATTGCTAGGGCTACAATTGGTCTTAATCAATTTGCACTTTCCGACACACAAACCTACAGCTCTTTCCACGGAAGAAAGAAGGAGAAAACAAAAAAAAAAAGGAAAAAAAAAAAAAAAAGTCTTGGAGTATTTGGAGCAATTTATGGTGACCTCCAGCGCTGGGCCAGCAGGGACCTGAAACGGGATCCCCTTTGCCTTTTGAGTCCTCTTCTGTAGGACTCCTTCCCCTCCCAGGTGCAAGATGAAGGGGGCAGGTCTCTGCATTTAAGCTTCGTCTCAAGCAGTCCCTGGGCCGCAGGGTGACAGCGCTGCCCACTACAGCCAACGTTGGCACTGGTTGTAGCGGCGGCTGTTGTGAGGTCGGCAGCAGGCAACAGGCTGCTCCCGCTGCCTCGCTCCCCCCGTCACTCCTCCCCATGTGGGAATCGCCACATGGCAGCTCGGGCACAACCAGCAGATGTGGGGCTCCCCGTGTCCAAGGCTGGTCCCTCACCCTCATCCCTTGTGGGTGAATCACAGCAGAGCTGGTGGGACTTCAGCAGGTTCTGCTCTGCTGGATGCACGGGGCTGAGGAGACGTGTGCCCCAGCAAGAAAGCCTCCCTTGTCACCGGTGCTGTGGCAGGCTGTCTCACCCCGCGGCGCTGCCATGCAGCCAGCCGTCGCCAGCTTTCCACGCGAGCGCTTTCACTGGCCCCTCTTTTATCACAGCCCATCTCCACCACAGAGTTGTAGAGGCTCCCTGGGCAGTCCCCCTCCACCCACAGGTCCCACAGCAAGGAGGAAGGGGTGAGCTGGTGCTCCCCTTCTCTCGTGCTGCAGCAGAGGCAGCTGTGCTTGAAAAAAAACTGTGCTTGGAAAAAAAAAAAAAAAGCCCTTGCTGCTTTTGGCCCGTAATTAGGTTAATTGCCAGTGAGAGTTTGGCTGCCCCGCTCTACCTTTCCGCCTTGGCTGAGACTGAGCGCGTGGTGGCTTGCGTGGCCCGGGTCAGGCTAAGAAACTTGTCCGCGTGGCTGCATGCTGAGGCGACGCTTGTGGGAGGCGATGTGGCACAGCTCTCCCTCGTGGGAAGCAGCTGGACTAGGGCGAGTGTTTGGGAAGAAGGGGATGTAGCACAGTGGGGAACAGAGCAGGCCACAGAGCCTCTGTCTCAGGGCGTAGTTTTTTTGGGTTCCCCCTGATTCTCCACTCCCCTGATGGCAATTTGTACTGGAAAACCACAAGTAGAAAAAAAAAAAAATCATCTGTTTATCATAGAAGGAGGAGGACAGGAGTAGGAAAGGAGCTTTCGCTCCCTCTTCCCACCCAGCTGTGGGGTGGGTGAGGGGGTGCTGCCGCAGCACCAGGGTACTTCTCACCACCTGGCATCGCCGGTGATTGCTGGGCTGCACCCCTCCAATGCTGGAGCCGCCCGCCGCCCCTGGAGCCCATGTTGGCTTTCGCTGGGCGGCTTGGCGGTCCGGCACCCGCTTCCTCCAAACCGCACACACTGCTCCTTTGCTGCAGGAAGGAGCCAAATGCTTGAATGGTCACTTTTTGATGACTTTTTAGCCTTTCTGCTCATCTTTGCAAGCAAAGCTGTAAATTTGCCCTCTGTCCTCAGCTCTTGCACGTGAATGTAGTGCTATCCTTTAAAAAAACACCCCCAAACCTGTGGAGTATTTACACAGGCTGTTTTAATCGCAGAAGAGTTTGATACATGCTCGCTAGATTAGTTTCACATTATATTAAGTCGCGTGAGCGTGTGCATTCCCTCCTGCATTTTGCTTTTCTCTCCTTTTCTTTGGGCCTCGGCAGACTAGGAAAGATGGTTTGCAGGGAGCTTTGTACACAGCAGCCACGGTGTTTCTCGGGGAACCTCTAACTCAACAAAAATGCTTTAGTTATTGCCTCACCAGAGGGGACGGGTTAGTAGCACGGTGGCACAACAGACGGGCAGGGATGCTGTTCCTGACTTGCACCCTGACCCGCTTGCAAGACTTGGGACAAATTGTTTCTCTGCACGGTGTCCTGTAAAATGAGAATCTTTCAGCTTTGAGTGCACTTCGGCTGTGTTTTGAAAGCAGGGCGGGGGGGACCTCTCTCTCCAATGCTTACCAATATCAAATGTTTTCTTACAGTAAATGTGCTGAAGCCCATAATCCAAGATATGGATCAGAAAAAGCCACCCGTGATCTGCACAGAAATTCTGTTCTGTTTTGGGCTTCTTGCCCTTGTATCCTTATATCCTTTTATATCTAACATACACAATAACAGCCGTCTCCTTAGGGTCTGCGCGCCCATCTTTTGGGTTTTGGCAGCTCCAAAAGCATCAACATCTGTTCAGAATTTCATTCATTGTAACACAAGATTTATAAGTCTCAAGCCTCCTAACCAAGTCCCTAATTAAAGTCTTTCTAATCCCCTGCTTTGCAAATTGTAACGAGATTTGCTGGAAAGCGAGAGAGCACACGGCCAGTGTTTGTGGCCAGTACCGCACCATTTCGAAAGCACATCCGTGAACCTTTCAAACAAGGCACGGAGCACACCTGAGCGGTGGGCAGCTGCTGCCCGAAGCCCCCCCAAAATTAAAAGCTGATGCAAAGGCAGGGGCTGGGCTCAGCCTGCCATCCCCCAGACGCAGCTTCTTTCACAGGCTGCCAGAAATCATTTCACCACTTTTAAGGTGCATTGCGCTTAGCAGGACAAATGCCAGAGGAGGAATTTTGTGTGCTTGAATAATGTTGTAATTTACCTTATAACCGGTCTCATTACGACGTTGAGTGCTCTGTTGATTTACCTGGCTTTTGATTTAGTGGACTCTTTCTAAACGACTGTTTAGGAATGCAGCCAGGGACTGCAGGCAAAGGACCTTAAACCTTTTGGGAGCTACAGTCGCTCGTTCAGACACCGACTTTTTAAAATCAAGACAGACATCAGACAGCCACACCAGACCCATATACAGAAAGCTGTGGCTGAATTAAACCAAGATGTTAATTCGGACAAATAATTTCATAACGATACACGCTTGCGTTGGTGCTGCTTTGTGTCCTTTTGGGTTTGCCCCTTCTACAAACGTGAACTGGGGGCACGTATGAGCCTTGTGCTCTGGGGGGACCCCTTGCTGCTGGCTGGGGTCAATGGGCAGCACCTCCTCTCCACGGCTGGTCTGGACCGAAGTGGGTGCCAGCAGTGGGCTGAATCCCAGCTCTGTTGTGTGACCCTGGGCACCCACCATAGCGATTTAGGTACTCCCTTCCCATGGCAAAACAACCATTAGAAGAGAAAATACCGATACTCTGCTTTTCTTCCTGGACGCTACCAACGAAATGTGCAATACAGTGGGTGGTTAAAAAATAAGACCAGGTATAATGCTGTGAAATTGTGAAATAGTACTAAAGAATCGGCAAATTCCTGTGCTTGTGCAGTACAGACAAACTTGCAAAGGAGCAGTGACAAAGTTTTCTACCGGAAAATGTATTTTAGCTCCAGAAATATTTCGCACGTTTCAGACTTCCCCAGTTACTGGTGCAAGGGGTGGTAACAAGTTTTTTGCCCCGGTCAAAACTACGTAATGAAGGGAAGACTGGTTGGGTACACAGGGACTCAAGCTGGCAGTAGAGCAGACCAGGGGAAGAGAAACGTCAGGTTCACGATGTCTGCGGGAGACTGGGACCTATGGCAGGTATTGGTTCCTACACACTGCGGGGATGGCGGCTTTCACCTCATCCATCCTCCAAGGTCCGGGATCGCACCTTCATTTTCAGGCAGTGCAAAGCAGATTTTTCCAGATGTCTACGTTTCATCTGTAGGAGTGGGGTTGCTGCAGGAGGCATGGTGGAAGCCGTGACTCAGGAGGATGGATGCGAGGCCCGGGCTGGCTGCATGTGCAGCCACGCTGCTTCACCCGGCAGCCCAGGGGCCAGCGGCCGAGCCTGTGATGGTCAGGAGTTAGGAAAGGCTGTGTGTAGCTCTTCCATTGCTAAAGGGGCTCATTTCCCTCTTGTAAGCTCGTAAGCTCTGCATCCCGTGGAAAGCCCCCTTTCAGTGACAGGCGGCCTCATCCTCCCCTCTCTGCTGGTAGGTGGTCCGCGAGTGCATCTGCCCCTGCAGCCAGAGGAGACCTAGACTGATCTCATTTACCCTAAAGGAGGCACGTGTTGTTGAGCTGTGGTCACAACCAAGTGCGCTGGGGGCCCAAACATGCCTGTAGCTGTCTCTGCCGGGATGTGTGCTACAGTAGCATCTCCTCTTGCATCCAGGGCTCCATGTCCTGATGCACAGAACCGGTCCAGCAGCGGTGAAGCACCCTTTGTAGCCGCCCTCTCTGTAATAAGGGACCAGCCTGTTTTGGACTCCGAGTTCAATGCCGAGAGCACCCTGGTTGCCACATGAAACGAGTGACCTGATGTGAAGCCCTGGACTCCCTGGCTGCAGCGTGAGTCCTCTTCTCCAAAATCTCAGCTGCGCTATTATTTACTTGTCAGGCTGCTGCTATCCCTACTGCTCCTCAGCACCAGCCCGTGTCTTCTCCACCATTAGCTTCCTCCTGCTCTAGTTCATTAAACTTGCATTTAAATGGGCTATTGGTTCTCCCTAAACAAATAACCTTCCATTGTGTAATACTGAATTCCTTTGTATTAGTCTGTTCCCCCAGCGTCCCCAAATCCTCCTGTAGTCTGGTGCATTCCTGAAATTGATCAGCAGCCCCCCCTCCTGTTATGATGTCATCCGCATCTGGACACCCAGCATATCGCGCCAACCTCGGGCTCATTTGTACAAAACTCTTAAATAGAACAAGTCCCGGCACCGAGCCCCGGGAGATCTGGCCTGTTACCTCTCTTCATGTGCACGGTCCTATTTATTGCACTTCTCTCTTCTCTAACCCAAGTTTATCCTTCTAATATTGATACTCCAATACTTGTATATGTTTTACTGACCTCATTTTCTAATGCAGTCAGTAACCTTGTTAAACTCCGGCAAACACAAAATCAGTGCTTTAAACTTTTCTGGGCTCACCTTCACAAACTTTATGAATGGGATTTGGACTACTCTAGCAGGAGTTGTGACTATGGCCCCTTGTGCCAGATGCTTGCAAAGACCAGTCCCTGCCCCCTCCTTTCCCCGGTACTTTCAGCATGATAGGGCAACCCAGGGGATGAGAGGTATTGAGGGAGAAAGGAAATATTTTCCAGGTGATGAAATGAGGTACCAAGGCGGCTATGCACTACCGAGGAGCATGTAAAGTAGGTGATGATGAACTACAGCCCAGTGGTGTAAAGCAATATACTCTCTCCCCTCTTATTTTCACCAAACATTGAGCTGCTCAGTCTTTCCAAAGACAGTGGCCTTGGACAGGGGTGAAACTTGGAGCTTTTCAGCCTAAAAGATGAAATGACAGGAAACTGCACGCTGCTGGAAATGAAGGATTACGATGGAGATGCTGAAGGCTGATGTCTCCAACCGCCTGCAGTGTACTACTTCAACAGCGATGGCAAGTTTCAGATATGGTATGTAGTGGGTACCTAGGTCACGGCTGAATTGCACCAGCTGCAGAGTCGGGGGGCAGCTCAGTGATGGGCTGGCTTTGATCCTAATTCCCAGTCCAACTTTGTGCAACCCTGCCTGCTCTGGCTGTCCAGGGATACCACGGACCTCGGCTAAATCCTGTTTCTCACAGAAATGCCCCATGGATGAGGAGTTTCTGAGAAGCCCTTTGATCAGGTTGGCAGAGCCAGAAGCTTCTCTTTAGCTGGGGGATCATGAAAGGCTGGCAAGAGATTGGGCTTTTAATGTATACCTTTCATTCTTCACAGCTTGAATTGTATCTCCCTCATTCTTTTCACACCATATTTCATGCACAATGGGTGTTTTCTTTATAGGGATGATTTGGCTGAGGGCACCAGCATCCTGAAACGGATTGTCAAGGCTGCTATAGTTTGGTCCAGGATGTAAGCGTTCAGTTCTTCATGCAACAAAATGACGTACGAGCCCAGTGCCTTTGTTCCATTAGCTAATGGCAGCATTCCTGTTTTGTGACACCCCTGCGTGCTGAAATAGCTATCTTGAAGAACAAATGCTGAAAATTAAAATCTTCTTGAGTCAAGCTTCCTCATTAGCAGCCTGCCTGGCTAGACTCTACCTTATTATTTTTTTGCTGGTGTATAGCTGTAAAGAGAAAACCAAGGAGAAAAATAGGCAATTAAAATGCATTAAATTGATTTCCAAATGAGTACGCAGAACCAGAAAGTCTCAGGAAGAACCCCGTCTCTTCTCTTGCATCTGTTGCTGTATGTGAGAGTGCAAATTCACTAGCAACTACAACAAGACACGTTTGCAAATATTAGTAAGGTCAAACTTCTATCTAGGATCCCTCAGTCACGTCTCCGAAAACCGAATGTATCGAGTCATTGCAGTTGCTTGGAACGCGTTGTAGAGCAGGACTTTTCAAAGACCCTGTAAAAGTTTCAGGATAGACTCCTCAGCCCTAGCAGTCCAAACACGAGACTCTCAGCTCTGCAAAACCATGGAACTGTTAAGAAAGATGTCAGAAAGCACCTCACAATTCTGCTCTAAACCGTGTTCTAGCACAACAGTGAAACTACAAGCGTTACGAAACCACACAACCTTCTGACACCAGGCACTGGGTCTGCTCTGAGGCTCAGGTCTCATCAACAGACTGTTCCACCTCCAGTTAATGCAGCTGGTACACCAAATGCCAGCCTGGGACAGTTAAAGAAAACCATGAAGATGATACAAAGTAATCTCTTCCTCTTCTTTGCTTCCACCGCTTTCCTCTCCCTACTCCCTTCCTCCCATGAGTCCAATTAAATTTATTTTCAGGTTGCTTTTTAAGCACACTAAGTAAATTATGAAATTAAAGAAGCCTCTCAACTGTGGTGTGTGAGGAGGCTCCCCACAGACGTGCATGTGGTGCAAGGGAAAACAAACTGCGTAGACAGATACACGCAGACAGTAACGCCTTTGTTAAGCTAAGAGGTAGAGCAATGGCAGAAAAAACTCCCTGACCTACTGATGCAGGCTGGATCTATCCACCAAGCTTATTTTGGGGAAGGCAGGTATGAAAAGATAGACTAAAGACCAGGGCTGAAAATTGGCTCATGGGACGCTTTGGGACTCACGCTGAAGAATCCATCGCCAGAGGCGAGTCTTTGAGATTAAAGCCACTTGCATTGACTGCTGAAGGGCTGCTGCCTGCTTGCTGCCCAGCACTGACGCAGTGAGCAGCCCATAAGGGCTGTGCCACAATGAAATACTTTTCTTGGCGTTTCTCAGGTTACAGGAGTCAAAGCTGTCAAGTCTGGAAGTCTGGGATTTGGCTCTAAGTTTTGCTGGCGGCACTCCAATAAGTGGACGCAGACCGATTTTACAGAAGTGGCCAGCAACTCCTAGCGGGACAAAGACAGGCCAGTCTCACCCACGCGTAGCCTCTGCTCCCACCCCTGCAAAGCTCCTCCACTTGTCGCTGGGCTGCAGAGGTCCAGTGCTGCATGGAGCTCTGGAGCACCTCGTCTGGAGGCTCCTGCCTCCGGTCACTGCTCTCTGAATGCCAACAGGTAAAGAGCGACCCAACGGATTAGACAGAAGGATCTGAAGGTGGTTCGGGGTGACTGCTGCCTAGGTACAAAGCCCAGTCAAAGACAACTCTTATATCCTGGGATTGGCTTGGATGAACAGCCAAGTTAGGGCTTAAGGCTGGTATAAGTGGTAGATAAGTGGTAGATCCGAGGGTAAAGGCAGAGCAGTAAGAGATCAGCTTGGGGTAAGTATGGAGGGGCCAAAGCATGAGCTCACAGTTCAGTGATGAGGGTCTTTCAGGAACGTTGGCGTGAAGATCTGGAGCGGGGCAGGAGTAGGCAGGGGAAGGGCTGCCAGGATGTTGGTTCACATACCCAACCACAGTGCTGGGTCTGCCACTGCAGTCCCATGGCCTTTGATGATTCCGAAGTGGCGAGGAGGGGAATGTCTTTCTGAGATAAAACACCCTGCCCTGCGAGGGGCACGGGAACACGTTGCTTCTGATGGTCGGCACTACTGGCCAGCAGATCTGGCAAAAGGTGGTTAACAAGGGCCTCGATATGAAGTCTGTCCTGACCCAGCTGTCTCCACATACCAACACGTCATCCATAGGTTATCACAGTAAATGCTATGGGGGTAGTTTTCTCTTAAGGGCTTTCTCCTTCCTTCACCCAATTAAAAGTTCACTGGAAACCACAACCTCGCTTCAGAGGGTGAAGACTCCGAATGCCCAAGACTTTCATCTGAAGCCAGCCTAGATGGACTGCTGTCAGAACCCCCTCCACCTTTCAACACCTGCACTGACAAATTAGCCTGTCAGGTGGAGCCTGCGCCCCCAGCAGCGGATGTTGGGATGACGGTGTTTGACAATGACTGCGCTGGAAATAAATCCTTTCCATGATAGTGATTTCTGTCCCGTCTGGAAGAATTAAGACTAAGCCATTAAGGAAACTTTTCTTTCCCGTACTACTGAAATACAATTTTAGAAAATGGGCACTGCGTACCTTGAAAGAGGGGATTTTTTGTTGGTTATTGTAACAGTGGATGGGGGATTTTACTTATTTGTTAGCTTCCACCGCCCCCTTCCGGCTTATCTAAAAATACTAGCTTTCACAAGAAAACTCCCGCGATTCCCTTAGAAATAAAACAGTAAGGCAAAACACCCATATTTATTGATGTTGACTCCGACCGACTTAAACGCATCAGCCGTTCAACCAGAACCCGAGACCATTTTTGGAAAGTGTGGATGCTGAATTGGAAAGGATGCAGGTGCTGCTTCTGGCTGGGTGGCACGTGAAACCGTGCCGGCATCGAGAGTTGTAAAGTCGTTCTCTCTCTCCGCCTTTGACTCCGTAGCACTAGTTTACAGCTATTTAAATCATAACGCTGTGCTAAGAAACTTCACTTCTATCGATTAAGTTCCACGCTAATCACTTCCGACAGTGCGACCTCGCTTTCCATCGACAGGATTAACGACAAGCGTTCAAGCAGTTCAAACGCTGGAAGACAGGCAAAGCAAAGAACTGATAGCCAGGCTCTGGCAGGGGAACTCACAGGGCAACGTAACGGGGCAGAGCAGGAGGTGGGACCCATTCAAAGCAGTACCAGGCCAGAGTACCAAGCCAGAGCTTTGGGGAGGACAGAAGCACCCTGCAGATGTATTTCCTACGCTCAGAAGTGCATATATTTGCATAAGACTGCAGTAATCAGGAGGATGAGAAGAAAATTGAGTGGCAGGTATGGAATTACACCGAATTTAACCATCTAACTTCTAGAGTGACCACTCCTGAATACAGCAAAAAGATCATGCTGTATTTTCATGAAAAAAAATTAGAGCACAAGTGAAGCAATGCCTAAGGTGAAGTGCTACTCAGAAAAAAGTAGGATGATCAAGTCTCAGTTTAAAGTGAAGTCCTTCCTTCACGCTTTGTCTAAACGACACCACCAAGCCCCCACATACCCAAGATTTTAAGTTAGCAGGTTTACCACCTTGATGAAAGTTCTGCCTCCTTGTAAGAAAAAGGTATAATTTCTTTCCTCCCACGTTACTTAGGCAAGGTCCTAGTACCTTCCTCCTTACACACTGGCTCTAGCCCCATCTCACTACTCTTGTCATCTTTCCTCACTTGCATCCATTCTCAGTGACGGCAAAACCTTCTCCCTTGTCAATCTCTTAATTAAATGGGTAAAGGGGCTCTTGCCCTCTCTCTGAATAACTTGTGTTGTCTTCTCCAGCATCCTGCTCAGGGCCCATAATGTGATACCAATAACGACTATCCATTTATTGCTCCTATACGCTTACTTTTATTCCCTTCTGACTGATCATTTTGATTGCCCAGCTTGAAAACTATCAAGAGACTGAAGGCTTGCACACTGAGTACTTAGCATTTTTTGGAAACCAGGCTCCTACTCACAAAGCAAACGTCTTAAAAATGGTAGCATTTAAAATCACCCATCGCTTCTGGCAGAGACCCCCTCCAACTTGGAACAGAAATTGTTGTATAGGCAAAACCACGGAAATTATTAGTCCTCCCCCTTCAGCCACCTCACATCTCAAGGTTCTTAGTTCCTGCCTTGAGTTTTGATATTCTCATTGAAATTTGCATAATAGGAAGCTGATTAACTCTGCTGTATTCCAGACTCACAAGCAGCTCCCGTTTTTTCTTTCTCTTGAGATAAAGCTCCCGCATTTTTTATGCCTTGGAAAAGTATCAAACCAGAAGAGAAGAGATGCAAAGCAGAAGAGCTGGGAGATGTCTGGGACTCAGACAGGACTGGCAGGTAACAAGAAAAACTAGAGAGGCTTTTGTTTTTCATGTTTTCCTTGAGTTGCTGGAGGGCCCTTTATGTGGTGTCTTCCCTCCAAAACTTCTCCCTTAGCTGAACTGGCAGTGCATGTGCTGAACTCAGCTTGCCCAGAAGCAGCTCAGCCACGAGCAACTGCTCAGTCACCCTCTTCACATGATCACCAGCTGAGTCTGTCTCTCACGGAATTTCTGTCCCATCTTTAAAAATAAATACAACACAAATAAATGAAGTCTTGACTGTAGTCACCAAACCTGACCCACACGCAGATGTGAACGTGCTTGAGTCAACAGCTACAAGATCAGCAGGCTGCAATTTCAAAGAGGCCCTAGACACTCAGGTTACGCGGAGGAGAACACAAGCAGGAATGGGGGGAAGGCGCTGAGGAATGGCTAGGGCCTAAAAGATGCCTTGCAGGAAGACCAGCTCATGAGGGAGACCTTCTGATGTCCCCCAGTGTGGCTCCAAGTGACTTGCTATGAGTATAGGGTCTGGCTTCAACCTACATCAAAGCAGCACATTGTGCTCAGGGGATGTACCTCAACGCCGAACGTTGGGTAGCACAGGACCAGACAGAGAAGCCCCACGGACTTGGTTTAGGCCTCCTTCAAGATATCTGCAAGCAGCCATCTAATTTTCCCCCCGACAGACTGGGAGCCATTAGCTCCTAACCATGGCAGGCAGCAACGGGGCCAGGTACAGGGTAAAATGAAAAGAGCAGAAATTCAACACCTTCAAACAGTAAACCCTTTCCTGCCACGGTGGTGAACCAGAGGTGGGAGCTGCGGAGAGCTGCACTGACCCCCAGCATGGCACAGCCTGGATTCTCCACCACACTGGGCAATGCAGTCGGGGATGGGGGGGTAGGGTGGGTAGAGGGGATATTTTTGTTGGGTCTCAGGCAAAATTAAGTTTCCCCACATGCTTTCATTTTCTCTCCCAGCCTTCTGCCTCTGAAGGCATCTCCTGGTGCTGACCAGAACAGGCAAAGTTCTGCAGTTTCAGGCATCTCCGCTCCCATGCCCCGCGGTAGCTGCCTCTAGGGCGAGCTTTGCTTTAGGAAGCCTTTCCCCCGTTCTCCAGCAGCAAACTCCATCACTCACCGTGCCGGTACGTCTCAGCTGGCAGAGTGAGTTACCTGTGTGTCAAGAAGAGAGACTCTCTCGCTGCCGAGTACTAGATCAGTGACTGGGGTTGGCTCTGTGCTACAGCTGAGCTATAACCTCCTTCTCCCACCTCACCTGCCATTTCCAAGTAATTGCTTTTGGACAGATGGCAAGCTAGTAGTGTGGTTATGTGACTAGCAGCTTGGCTTTCTTCCCACTCCCCCCAAAAGAAATCTGCTTCAGGTTATACAGACACAGCTTATTTTTCTCTGCCCTGCTTCCCTTTCAGCCCTACAAACCAGTTCACGCAGCAGCTGATTGCTCCAACAGCCGAAGAACTTCTCTGGCTGGGGACTACTCACACCTGTCTCTCTCGACACGCAAGTGGGCACAGCTGGACCAAAGCGCAGATGTAAGCACCTCTGTATGATCACTGTTCCCAGGATAATGCAACAACACATGTGAAACGCACCAAGAGGCAAACGCGCAGGGATCCTGCTTGATGTTACTGGCAGAGCGCATCCCGGTGAGGAAAAAATCTCTTCCAGTGCAAACAGGGCCAGACCAAATAGCAGAGCCAGGCAGGAACGCACTGCATTTTCACCACCTGAAACTGTTTCTTTCAGACTTGTGCTCCTGAGAAGGGTTGTTAAAAATGTGATTTCCCTCAAGCAGTTCCAGGCATTCAGGTGTGGGTTGTCTTAAAAGGCTTCTTTTCTGAAAATGTTTCCCTTTTTTTTTTTTTTCCTCTGAAGTCTGCACACGTTAAGGGCATCATAAATCTAAGTTACTGTGAGCAGCGGATTTCTTCCCTCCCTCCTTTATTTCTAAGCTCATACACTATACATAAGCTCAATACACTTCTAAATAGTTATTTCTTAATTTTTGGCATCCTTCACTATAACACCCAGTTCCTAACAAATGCACAGATGTCCTCTTTTGTCGCTTTCAACTCTCAACCTCTGTCTATTCTAATACCAAAAATAACGTAAAAAGGACCTTAGAGTATTACAACTAGCCAAGCACAGGTAGGAAGGTATTGTGAAGAGCTCCAGCTAGGATATTTTCAAAAATTAGATTTTTTTTTTTTTTTTAAATAACTTGGAATATTTTACTATTTTCTTAGAGTGAAGATGTTTACGCCAAAAATCGAAAGGCACCTATAAGCAAGGCAAAACCACTGCAGACACAGTGCTGAAGTCTCAAAGCCAATAAATCTTGTTTTCCTTCAGCTATGTCCTAGAATTTGACAGAATTGTACATGTCTGTCTGTTTTTTAAATAGTGGATTTCCTACAATTACTTTAGTTGCATTTGTATAGGGATAAATACGTACTAGAGACCACGTCTGTGTCATCTATCTTGCTCATGACACTCAGCTGGAAAAACTATCTCCCACAGCTAGGATATACTCCGTTCAGCTGGGATCAAGATAAGCAACAGTCTTATTTTCAAAGGACTGTCATGGAAGAATCAGTATTCTGATGAAGGGAGAAGGTGTTCTGGGAACCAGGAGCTGTGGGCGGAAGCACATACGTAGCTGTGTTCCTGCAGATGAGTTTGGAAGAGAAGGCAGCAACCAGCGGTTACACGCAGGGGAGACAACAGCTCATCCTCCTCTGAGCACATGCAGCATAGAGGGTTTCCCCAAGGGAGCATCTTGACTGAGAATTCCCAGATTTGTCCTTCAAATAGGCAATAGATGATTGAAATAAATACAAAACATATGCACATGCACTCATCCTTTACAGGTCTGCTCATCCGTTAACATCCCCCCAGCCTTCCAACCCAAATGGCCAGGAATTCATTTTCAACAGGCTTTTGAAGTAGTTATCTATAATTTGCTTCCACACAACATGTGTTTACTTTGCAAAAATCAAATTCATGCGTAGAACCCGAAGGAAACGCAGAGGGCCCATGGAAAAAACTAGATGTGTACATTATAGAGAAACAATGGAAAGTAGTTCTACAAATAAGAATTACAACAGTCTCTTTGGCGTACTGCTTGCTTAAAGCTACATGAACATTATAACCAAAGCCCTTTTTATTCTTATTACTTTTGTCAAGACAAGAGAAAATAAACATAGTTTACTGCTAGAGGAATAAAGGCAGGGCCGTAATTCTTACAATGCATCATAGTTATAGAAAACAGTATCTCTTCTTAGAGCCAATGATGATCTTTCTTACAGCTCAGTAACGCAAAAAGGCAAAGTATTCCTCAAACCTGCTTTTTTCTGAGCAGTTTAGAGGTTTACTATTGCTGATTACGATCTCAAGTTGAAAGCATGCTGGAGCACAGGAGGAGAACACAATAAAGAGAAATCTCAGCCGCAGTTTTGCTAAAACCTGGTCAGGAATGGGAGAATAAACTAGAATGTGTCACCTCGACTGTGGAGTGCTCTCCCTTTATTCTATTCAAGGCATCCAGTCTTCACAACCTCTGTTGTAAAACATTTTGATCGAAACTGTGTTTTTGGTCGATGAAGTAGCGAATAGGTCTTTTGGCGCAATTCCCTATTTCAGAAGGATTTTGTTAGCAATTGGCTGAGCAAATTCCCACTCACAATAACAGCTGTGAACCCTGCTGAGGGCATCTGTTGGGTAGTTAATACTTGTTGGGAAGTATCTCCCTTTAAGTGCGTTTTGTTTACAAAAGGAATTCCTACACTTTTTAACACAGTGTTAAAGATACCGCGCCTCCTGTTTGTTTACATATAATGTTCGATGCATGTTGTCTTTGCTCACTCGTACTGATTTTCCTCTCTACAGGGGGCTAACATATCGAAGGACTTTTCTGATTGCCTTCAAGTTTCAATTGAGTTATAACAGCCTAGTTACAGAAAGGTTATTAAATGAAGTGTTACAAGAGACTGCTGGCCCAATTCTTTCCTTTCTAAGCAGCAAAAGAAAGGAAAAAACCCAGTGGAAGCTAAAATTCAAGTGGATGTCATAGTAAGCAGGACCTACAATAGCTTCTGCATCAGCAGTGAGAGCAGAACAGCTACCCTTCCTCCTGTGGCTATCGCTTTTTAGGAAGCACTGTCCGCCCAGACTCTACTGACCCTTTGCACGTACCCCGCGCTAAATTCCTTTGCCATGCAGGGTCTGTTGGAACCACATTATACTCTGGGACATGTGAAGGGATGCAAGTGTGAAACAGACACAAGCCTCTCGAGTTATCTTGCCAATATAAAACCCAGGGATACAGAGCTCTGCAAAAGTGGGAAAAGAGGTCACAAGAGAGTATCTTTGTTAACAGCGCTTCTCCAAAGCCCCTAAAGAAGTCCGTACTGTCATTTAAACAGTAAGCCCTTCCCCAGGCCTGACTCGCCATCATTCACGTGGTAAATATTCAAGCAAAGGTGGTTCAGGCACGAACAGCCCCAACCTCCAGTGATGAAGGAACCTTCCAGTGTACTTCTGTATGAATAAGGCGGAGGTGCACATCAGTGTAGGGATGGAGGATGATCCCAAGAACACGCTGCCTAGCTCACCAGCAGAAGATCTGAGGTCAGTTCTTCCTCAAAACAATCTGAATGCTTTGAGACAGGAATAAGGTTGCAGAGGAGCACGGAGACTATACCACCTAGGCCTACTCTCTAACATGCACAAATGGGCATAAGTAAGAGCAGTATGTAGGGAAACCATCTCCTCTTTGTCTCCAGAAGTTGATCCCCATGCCTAACAGCTGTTTAATTACATACATGAATATTAAAATTGTTGCTAAAATACCTGCAAGAACTGGCATCCAGTCTGAAAAGGTTCCCAACTGCAGAGCTCCCTCTTACAGACGTGTTTTAAAAGGAGACTGAAAAATGTTTAGGGTCACCCTGTCTTGCAGACACAGGGTAGGACAACATATCCAACAGAGGCTGGCTCAAGGGGATGCTGCTCATCAAGATAATACACACCATACATGTACAAAACCAATGGCATGTTTTTGGACAACCACTCAGAAATTTTAGGAAAAACACCCAGGAGATACTACACAGCTGAAGTTTCATAGTATGTGTCAGCAAGCTCAGTTTGAACATAAAAACGCTGTTGTAAAAACTCGCATTCATGGAAGAGTACTACAGATTTAATGTTAAGTATGCAAGGATTTAATTTTGGCTTCCATTTGCAAACTAATACCTCGTGCAGCAAAATGTTTTCCAGCAGTTACATGAACACGTAAGTTTAGAATAGCAGCAGCAGAAACCAGTGTAATAATTACCAGTACTCCTTTTTTTTTTTTTTTTCAGGATCTCTCCTTTTCCCTGTGTTCTTCCATCAAACAACATCAGAAATCTAGCGAACGTTTAGCTCATATGCTTACTAACCATGGTCCAAATAGGTCAGTACGTTACTTTGGTGAAGACGTGTTTCCTGCTCCTATCTTACTCCTCCATCCTATCCCAGTTCTGAAATTGTTTTCCAAATATGTTTTCAAAAAGACACGATTACCATTTCAGAAATATGTATCTGACATAGCAGCCTACAAAAGTAAACATTTATTTAATACCAAGTAAAACTAAGCGCCTTCTGGATGCAACTTGAAGATCCAAG
The DNA here is from genome assembly GCA_013398815.1 of Ibidorhyncha struthersii. Classification (NCBI taxonomy): domain Eukaryota; kingdom Metazoa; phylum Chordata; class Aves; order Charadriiformes; family Charadriidae; genus Ibidorhyncha; species Ibidorhyncha struthersii. Next base: position 238,404 of record VZSZ01002578.1, on the reverse strand, counting down.
GCCTAAATCTGTGTTTATGTGAGCTGATCTGGTGCTCCAGACTTATTCCTGACACATACTGATGTGAAATGACAACAGAATGAGCTTCTTACAAAATAATTTATTCACCTGCACACCAGACATGTTACCATTCCAGTCTGTTTTAAGAGCCAGGGACTGTGATGGTACTTGGCTTACGTTGTACTGAAATGCACAATACATTAAAGCTTTCTACTGAAAGATGTCATATTACAACACTTCAATTCCGTATTGATATTGTTTACCTGTAAACCACTGCGACCTGGTAGCATTACTACCCCTTTACAGGGCTGTGGCTGAGTGACATGAACGAACAGAGAGCAGACTTTCCTGGTATACGTAGTTTTGCAGTGACTGAACCTCAAAAGCAATGTAAGTCACCTCAATCAGACTTCTGCAGTTTTCAAAATAAAGTGCTCGCTGAAACTAGACCTTTGCTGGACATTGAAAACACTGTAAAAAAGCAGGCACTCTAGAGAACTGACTCCACTTTGGAAAGGATCTATACCTTTGCTATCACACTAACCTCACAGTCTTAATGCTGAGGATTAATATATGTACACTATAAATTCTGTACACATGAATACAATTGTACCTCATACAGCTGTATCACTGCAACACTATCACTTTCATACCGCTAGTTTAATTTCTGATTTTTTCTCATTTTCTCATGTCAAAGACGTGTTGTATAGATGAAGGATGACCACCTCTAAGCTTTTTTGCTTATCCGCTGGTTCTTATGCATACGGTTGCGAGCTCACAAGGAATAAGACAAAAAGGTCTGAAGAAAAAATCATCAACATTTCAGGACAACCGCACACTGGTGACTTTTCTTAATTGATTCAAAGTAATTACCACTTATTGGGGAAAAGTAGAAAATTAAAGTAAATCAGCAACAAAAATATCACAGGACTAAACTAAAAATATAAACCAAGAGTATCTTGCCAAAACCACATAAAATGAAGAAAAGCTTCTGCTGGTATGCAAGAACAGTGACATCTTGTGGGGGTTTTACAGAAGTGAGTTTACAGAGGGACAGAGCAAACCAGTCTGCAATGGTGTGTAATTAAAAGAAACACTACTTCAGTAGTTCATTTAATACGTATACCATTAACAATATTTGGTAGAAGTTAGGCTTTATTGCTTTTATAATGAGGAATGAAAATTTTTAAAAAAAGCAGATAAATAGCTAGTAAGGAAAACTTTCAAAACAAAAATTAATGGAGTGGAATGGAGTCCAAATAGCTCCGCAGCAGTTTCCTCTGCTCTCCCAGGAAGTAGTTATATTTATCACTTAAATATTACTCATCCAACATAGCAATGGCATAAGGGCAAAGTTATAAGAGACTAAACAAGGAATTATGTTGTAAAGGCATACAGTCAAACATAAAAGTGACATCCATATTAAGTGTTTTTTAAAAACACACATAAATATTTAATAAATAAAGCATGGTTAATTATGCTGTTCCTTTCCACTGATTAATAGACTATGCCAAATTCATTATATGTACTTCTTGAGAAAGCAAAGTTGTATCACAATAGAAAGCTAAAATAATATATCCTATTTTCCAGTACAGTACGCAGGAATTGGACCCTTCAGGTTGTATCAGAGTATATGAATTTCTGGAACAAATCTTCAACCGCTGTAAAGTGTCATAACTCAGCCAAGATACTCAACTCTGACAGTTAACAACAAGCAAAAATGTGGTGAGTTTGTTTTTGTTTTTTTTTTTTTTTTTTAAATAAGTTTGCACCCGAACTATGTTATAAAAATGTAACATTTACAACTTGGAAGATGATAGATTTTCCTACCATAACGTTCATGTGTTTGTCTTATTTTCTTTTACCTGAGTAACCTAAGTAAACAGATTACAAGGCAATTTTAACATATTAGCTAATACAATGTTTACTGGACTTCTCATATATAGAAATGTACTTTGACACTATTTGCAGTTTTACAAATACAAAATGAGTAAGAATTTTGAAACATATTTACTGAGCAGCCATGTCTTTGATATCTGTACATATCAATAGGTGCAGTGGAATTATGTATAGAATTGTAATTTAAACCTAATCAGCTTTTGTGCAACCTGGCTGTAATGTGCATTTAAAGAACTGCTATCAACAGCACAGATCCGTAATATTTACTGGTGCCAGAAATGGAAAGTACAGAATAGGACAACAGTTCCTAAAAATAATACTGTGCTACGCAGACATCAGTACATAATTCCAATAGTGCATATTACTCAATGTCTGACGAGGAATAACAGTTAGCTGCTAATACAGATGTGGGCATTTACAGGTATTGGGTTTGTTATAGTAAGTATGGACAAATCAACTTTTCCATATATAAACATTAAAGGAAAGGACTTGAATTAGGAAGTTATGTAATAACTAAAGAAGGGAAGTTATGTAATAAATAACGAAACTTTCAATTCAACTTGGAGAAGATGAGTACAGTAGGAAAAAATCCTTTACAGTACCAATGAAACCATTCAGGAGCATTGTCAAATCAAAGGTAATTCAGTTTTATTTTATAATCATAGCAACTGAAAGTAAAAAAAAAAACAAAAAAAACCCAACATGAAGAAAATTTAGTTTATCTCTGATAGTCTTGTTAGTGTAATTCTGTGTTATTGTACCTGTCAGATTTTTCCTCCTCTTCTTGTGCTCTATTCACTCTATCACTTTTGATTTTTCAATTCTTTTTAAATTTCTTTAGTCCAACATAAATCCATAGACACTAAAGCACAGTGAATGTGCAATTTGCAGACTGGTGTGAATGAAAAACCATAGGAATATAATTACTTTTACGAGGTAAGCTTGGAGTAACTTGGAGGAGAAAATTTGCGCTTCAAGTACTTGAGAATGTAAAGTGGAAGACAGCTAACAACAGTGATTGCTGACACTTTCCACAGGAAGGTCACAGTTGTGATAAAGGCAACATCTGCAGAAACAAAAAGGGAAAATAAGTAATGGGAGCTGATAACATGGAAACTGGAACTTCCATAGCGCCAAGTCAATAAAGATCTCATAATTGTTTGCTTATGTTATTGTTCAAGACCATTCAAAATTAAAAAAAATAAAAAAGGCCACAAAACAACAGAAGGAGAAAGTTAACCTCTACATTTTGATTTTGCCAACTCTTTCCTTTAGAAAAGACAGGACCTTCAGAGTTCCTTTATGGTCCTTACGCTGTTTTGCAGCACAAAATAATTTTAGGGGAAACAGAATCTCAGTTTAAAAGCAAAACTTTCTCATAATAAAAAGTTAACCCAGCTTATTTTTCTACTAGTAAGAATGATTTGTACCCACTATAATACAAGTTCCAAACCAGAAATTCTGTTACCATTCTGGATCGTTTATTCCATATTGATTTTTTTTTTTTTTGAAACAGTCACAACACCTAGAGACTTAATGATTCTTAAAACCTTAGAGACTGAATTATAGCCCAAAAATTTAAAGGGAAAACAATGTAGTGATATTGCCACAAGCCACAGTGAAAAGCTATTTTTTGACACGCATTATCAAGAATGGTGACACCCTACACTTGCTACTGGAATTTTTTGACCATATTTGCAATGGTCAGGTCGTACTAAATAATCATGGAAAGATCCCAGAAATGAGGTAACCTGAAGAATTGGGTTTGTTTCCCTCCCCTCCCCCCCATTATTTACAAACATGTATATGAAATAATTTACTAGTCTTTAATAAACTTTTAAAGACTTAAAAAAAAAAAATCAAGAAAAGTTAAACTTCACGTACCTAAGAAAGCTCCAAAAGACACTCTGCCTATACCTGTTTCACAAAAAGGGAGAATGAAAATGAAAGCATAGATTTACAGAAAATACAAAAATTACGTGAAAAAAAACCAAACAGGTTAGCTACGTGAAAAGGAAATGAAAAAGATGTTAGTAACATTAACTGGAATAGTATTGCCTTTCACATGATAATCAGAATACATTAAATAGAAATTAAACCAAAACATTTTTTAAAAAAAAAAAAGATTTTATATTTGGTCATGTTTTAAGGTTGTAAGTAGGTTGGCAGTTTTCTTACATTTGACTTCAAGGTATAATTTACTGAATAAACAACATGATCAGAGTTGGTTTAATGTTAATGAAAATTCACTTCAGAAAATGCAGTAAAGAAATGCTTCACTGCTCCAACTTTACTCATTAAAAATACTTTGTGTATTAGGTTTCAGTGTAAAAACTTGTTATACAGTTTTAGCCTAAGCCTGCTTAGACGTCTATGTAACATATCAGAGACATGCCTAATAAGGCTGTTGTGTACAATTTCTTCAGAAACCTAAAAGCTGAATTACTTCCATGAGTCAGAGCTGTAAAGCACTATCAAATAGTTTCATACTTATGATATCATTTCTTCGGGAGGAGATGATGCTTATAAGTAACATCATTGAAAGAAACAATTTATTTGCCAACGAAGTCAAGCACTACTGGACTGGATTGTTTTCCCTGATACATGGAAGGTTTTCTATACCTTGAACTGTAAACCATAACTTAGGTTTATACTACATTACATGCACAAAAAAAGACTCCGTCTCCCAGTTTTAATGTGAGAGATTAAAGCATTAAGCAGAAGTGAGACTAACTGAAATGCATTTTCACAGATTAACTGATTCATAAACACACAGTAAAATACATCTTTACAAAAGCCTGTGAAATTGCAGCCTTTTCAGTGCCCTCAATGATGAAAAATACAGACGTTAAGTTCCCAGGCTGCAAGAAGCCACGCAACCATTTACTTACTCAGTTGCTTGGACTCGTCCAACAAATACATGAGGATAGCAAAGCGCTCCCCATTACAGAAAGGTTTGCAAGAAACAATGTCCTTGCAGTTTTTACACATCTGTGAACACCACCTAAAAGGTGTTTCTCACTGAACAACACCTACAAAGGACGGAAAGACTGTCTGTCACCCAATACTAAAAACCTACAAAGGTGAAGCAGCAGGTTCTGCTTTATGAAGTTCCTGGAAGTTTAGACTTAAGAGCCAGTACCTGTATCTGTTCTTGATTGTTCCTTTCATTTGTAATCTGGCTGTGGAGATTCAGGAGTCAACCCAATAATCTCTCTTAAAGAGTCTGTGCATCAGTGTCAGAGAAAAAAAAGGTACTCTGACAAATCTGAAATAATACATAATAGAAGTATCAAGCCCAGCAGGGTTGTTTCTTCATTAAAATTTGACTCCTGAGCAATCTGGCAAGTAACAGAACATCTGGGACAGGCAGTGAAGCATTTACTGATTAAAAAAATAATTATATAATGTAAATACACTACCCTAGGTCTTGAACACTTGGGACATGAGAGTGAAAGCAGAACAATGAGTCTCCTAGAAACTCCTATATAACATTTAATTCTGTTATGACAAATGACAAGTGAAAAAGGGCAACTCCTTACTCATCAGCTCCTGGAAGACAGAGAGAGAAGGAGCTGGATTCTACTCCTTGTGAGGTATGATTGCTTCTGTAAAAGTTACATTTGTAAAATCACACTAAGACTGAGATAGTTGTTTTTACTGAGGATAACTTGACATAAAAAGAAATATGTATTATTTTGATGCTCAGATCCTTCACTGCTAAGATTTGCAGTTAAAATGTGTTCTTTCATCTCGTGAACTACGAACAATCAGAATCTTAAGACAGAGCATGGGATACTGCAATTTAAAGCAAAGCAAGCTTAACATAAGCTTAATATAATTACGAAACAATGATTCTTACATAAAGTATCTATCTTCATAGCTTTCTGCCTCACTCTCTAGCAACACTTCAGCTCTTTTAAGCTTGTGAATTAGATCTAATGAGGTCCACTTGGTCTGGCATACAAGATAATTCACCAACTCAGTGAAAGATCCTGATTTTTTTAAAATCATATCCATTTCAATAGCACAAATCTCAAAGCCAATTTAAGGCATGCAGCTTGGACTGTCAAGATCAGATCATGGATGGGAAAAGCATGCGTGGTTTGAGTAAAGTTTATAATCTAGATAAATCATACTAACAGCAATAAAGATTGTCAAATTCTAGGAGAAAAGGAGAAGATAATATTTTAACCCAACATTAATTAAGCCTAATTTAAACTCAGTCATATTTCTTATGGAGAAAGCTGTATTTCACAAAGCATAACCTCACGTATTCTTATTTTAAAAAGGAGAAAAATATTAAAAATAGAAAGCACAGTTCTTTGCTAAAATACTTTTACTGTTACTCACCAAAGTATTCATTTAGAAATGCAAGAGAGGCCACATAGCAGCCAAGACTGAGGAATTCAGCCACCACCATTAACCAGTGCCATGTTCGTATGGTCAGTGCAACCATCAAGAGCTCAGTCAAGATTAGGGCAGTGAAGGAAATGGCAACGACATGTACAAATTCAGATTCAAAAAGCAGCAGGGCTCCATACATCAGAATACCACCTAAGAAAGGCACACAAAGTTAGCAATACACTGAGCAATGAAATTTCAGTGTACCAGTTTTTACAACTGCACACTGAACATTTGATTGCTTATTACGAAAACTTGCCCAGTAAATTTTTTATATGGTAACAACATTGACCTTTCTAAAAGAACAGAAGTGATATTTACTGTACTTTGTGCACGTGAAATAAAACAACCAATGTAAAGCTGTAAAGAAATAAAACTATTAGAAAATTAAACACTTTTTAGCGCAATATCTGAACTGTTAATTAACCTCATTTCATCAAGTGCTACAAATAAATGAGATATTGTTGAAAGTGTAATTGCTTTTAACTGATTACGTAATTCAGATTTCTTCAGCAGTACTTCTGTTATTCCATGAAAGAAAACTGCTGTGTGAATATATGCAATTTTTCTGGATTAGCATTTAGTTAAAAAAATGTCCTTTTTTAGGCGACACACATCAATAAAAATACCAGTCCACACCACGTTTTGAATAGGCCTGGCACACTACAGGAATACTGATTTACGAGATAAACAGAAAGCAATATATATAACTGGGAATTCAACCTGCAGCTGAAAAACAATATTGCTAATAGCAGACAAAAAATTCTCAGTTAGTAAAATTAGGACTCTCTCCTACCTTGGTAAATACTGATTAAAACCCAGATGAGGAAGGTCTTAAACGACAAAGATCTTCCCTAAGGGAAACAAGTGAGAGGACAGTTAAACAGAACTTTAAAAAAAAATAAGTCTGCTCATATATTTTTAATAGTTAATCACTAGAGAGATATTTTACAAATAAAACAAGCAGTCTTTGAAGTCATATAGGCTAAAAAGTTTCTACTTGTTTTTATGGTTCTTCATTACAAACTTCTACAGAAATCGCGCAAAGTCTAAATTTGGGGGTAGGGCAGTTAAGGCCTTAAACAGCAAAGTTACTTTACCTTGCAATGCACTGGCTGGTGTTCAGATGGATAATTATAGTAATATTAGTTTATTTTTTATTTAAAATGTCTTTACGTCTGTTTTGTAAAATGTAGTCTTCAAGAAAAATAGCATTGTATACCTACGGGCCTAAACCTCAAGCAAAACTGTAGTTACTAGTCACTTTAAATGTTGGATAAACCGTCTATTTGCATTCATAGAATAAACGCTCGACTACTATAAGTTTTCAGCAAGTAACTATTACCAAATACATTTTAAATCTTCTTGTGGTTGTGAATGTTATAGATTGAAACATATGCATAAATCGAGGAATAAATGCTGTGCGCATGCATCCGAGCTGCATTCTGTGAGGGTACTGACGAAATATGTTAGAACTGCAGAGCTGAAAGAACACGCATTTAAAGGGATAAAACAGCAAACAAAGCCATTTTGGCACAAAAGTAGTGATCACTCAGGAACGCAGAAGAATCAGCACTTCACAAAGAAATGTGCTTCACTGCTGCAGAAAGTGGTGAATTAACTCTTTCGATTACTTCAGCATAAGCTAAAACATTTTCTTGGATAGGGATAGTTCTGTACATTTTCATAATTCTGTACATAGTGATAGTACAATGTTGGTGACAGACTGAACATACGGGAAAAAATTTCATACAGAAACATTAGATTTATTTTTTTTCTCCTATGAGTGCCTACTAATTTTTTTCTGTGAGTACTGGACACTGCTTCCGCCTTTGACCATAGCTCCCAGTCAGCGAGATCTGTGAAATAAGAATGAGCTTGAGTTTTGGGTCACCTTTATGGAACCAGAAGGGGTAAGTCACTCCTGAGCCTCTAGGGAATGCTGCACAACAGGCTGTGAATCATTTTCAGACGAAAGCAGGGGGCCCCTCTTACTTGTACTTCCTTTCAAATTTTCATCAGCTCTTTTAGCTATGACTCCATAGGAGCCACAGTAACAGTAATACTGAACCAGTGCGTCCTCCAGGGTACGTGGCCACACCTGTCTCTCTTCATGAAGCTTGCTAATTTTCTCTTCTTCTTGCACTGGAGCAAGAGTCTCTCAATATATCTTATTCACTTGTGCCAATATATCTTATTCTTTTAAAAATCTAAAAAGCATCTTCATCACTAGCATTTCCCAGAAAAGGAACCAATTCCTAGGAAGACAATTACAGTCCACGTCAATACGTTTGAGTAGCACTAGATGAACAGCATTGGTAGAGATTTGCATTTAGAGTCCCTAATTTGAAAAATGATGTGCAGAAATACGTAGGCTTCAGAGTGTCATGACTATGGTAGCATAATCATAAATTGTTGTAATAAACACTTACAATAAGAGTACCTTGTAATAGTGAAGTCAAACATAGCACACAAATAACTTTTTGTACTACTCATCCATAGTCATTCGCTGATCGTCATCTGCCCCACACAGTGCACTGAACTGTACTCTCCAGTTTCTCCACATTCTCTTTTTTTTAATTCTGAAGAGAATTATTTGGGTTCTACTTATTTAATATTAATAGAGGTGCAACATAAGCTGGGAAAGCCAGTGATTCAGCATCTCCAAGAACTGCCATTTAGGCCTAAACAAAAAACATCGCTTGTATTCATCTACCCACCCTGGGCAGTTTCCGAGTACAGGTTAACTTCTATCTTTGGAAATAATATGCTTTTAAGTTCCATCACCAGGTTTCCACAGGCAAGCTTACAACCGCCTTTAGCAGATATAAGGCTATGCTCTTTTGAGATTAATCATAGGCTGAAATCTCACAAAGAAACCTTAAAGATTCTGAAGAGGAGAAAAAGAGAATCAAGATCTCCAAAAGATGAGAAAAAACTCTCCCAGACTAACATAGCTAATAACTAATTTAGAACAATTAAAAAGACAACGTCTCTGAAAAGTTTGGACCCTCTTCGACTACAGTCTACTTCTGAACTATTAGACACATCTTCAAAGAATCTACTATCCCTAAAAGGACTATCTCCTTCTGCCTTGGATCACAGCTTTTCTAGCTGACAGTTTAAGTACCATTCAAAAAACTTATGAAAACAGAATCTTGAGATTTTTTTCACTTTTGCAGGTAAAGAAATTACACACTTTCATTGTTTGCAGGTATATGCAAATACACAGAAAGCAGTATCTACAGACGATTCAATCAAGAGGTATCAGTTACCAATATGTGTTATTTAAAGAAAGTCAGCTTTTGGAGAGGTCAGTAGTAATTTCTGGGGCTTTGGGAAAAAAAAAATAAACCTATAAATTAACCTACCAGTTATAAACAAAAAAGGAGCTGTGAAAAAGTAAGCATAAATAACCCCAGAGCAGAGATCCTGGGGCCAGAATGAAAGCAACTGATACATCAATATAACTTCATGTTTGCATTATTTCAGTCCAACCATTGGTGACTTAACAAATTTGTTAATAAAACTGAGTGGAACATTTGGTACCATGGATTATTTTCATAGGACAAAAGCCTGCATGACATTAGTTGTGCATCTGTCTTGCATTGAATACCTTGAGAAAATTATTCCCAGTTTTGCACACTGGACATTGCAGCATTTGTTCGTATCTGAGCACCGAGGACATTCATACCTTTGTGAGATCCTTATAAAGTTCTGGATACAGCAATGCCATTTCTGGCTTCACATCCTGATCCAATACTAGAGAGAAGACTGGAAACATAGTATATATGGTTGCGTACCTAGGTGAAAGGAAAGCACACAAATTGACACTTGCGTATGACACGATTTTAAACCTATCTACTAAGTTCAATCATTCTTTTTATCTAAGTGGAATTAAACTGGTTCTTCTACCCAGTACTGCGGCAGCTTACCAACACAGCTTTACACATGCAACCTGCTCTTGTGCTTCTGAGGGCTGCCAGTCATGAAGTTACAGCGCTCTTATACATTCAAAACCAGTAAATACATTTCTTTATTTCTATATATATCACCAAACCTTATGGCCTGTTAACATACTCCCTGTGCACTTGCACTTTGGACAAGCAGTTCAAAGACCTGACATTTAAATCCATCTTCGGACGATGGCATGAAAACTGAAGCAAAACCAAGCACTGTATTCTGGACATCATGGTATAGGTAGGTAGACGAATGAAAATCTTAACAGCTCTATAAGTGGCTTTGGATTTTAGTACACACCCGCCAGATACTAAAGTATGTACTTTCCTAGAACTTAGCACACCTATTTACAAACATTTTGGAGAGGTCTACTGCTTGCCTCTGCAGAGTCTGGTGTAATCAGACCTTGATTTGACTATGATTTAAGTTACTATTGATTTAAGTTATTGTTTACAAGAAGTATAAAAAGAACCTCTTAGGACAGAAGGGGCAGAGAGCAGGGACAAACATGAATATGTATTCACATCCCTGAGCTGTATGACTTGGGGAACCATTTTACTAAAGCAGCTTCTGCAACAAGACCAGGGCGCTCCTAATGCTGCACACATTTGCCTGAATGGAAGTCTATGTGGCAGACTTGGGTAGTGCACTCTCAGAGGAAATTTCGTAGTCAGTAGCTTCAGCTCCATTTTTAACAGAAAAATCTGTGATTCTCACTGAGGCTTGCATAGCAATCTGTGTAACAGCTGAAACTGGTCTGGGAGACTTACTCTGTTGTTTTCACCCCACTTGTGAAAAAGGTTAGATGGTATCTTCTTCTATGCGGATCCCTCTCTTCAGAGAGCTGGTAATGAGGCTCCCCCCCCACATACAGAGCATATTCAACCTAGTTTGACTTTTCTTTATAGACTCATTCCAGGTTTTGGTAGCATACCAATGATAAATGTACAAAAAACGTGGCAGAAATCAGCTACAAGATGTTACTTAAACAAGTTAGTTTGCTATTATTTATTACCAGATATCGTAACTGTTGGTTTTAACTTACCCTACCATTAGGAATCCTTGGTACAAGGGAACAGATGCAAAATAGAAGACTGATGAAAACACAGCCTACAAAAAGCAGATAATTATGTCTATTTAATATAATTCTATATACAAAACATTGCAATAAAGAAAAAAAATAACAATACTGGTTGATTAAGATTTTGTGACAGACATAGCATTTTTAACTATTCAGAAAATGAAGTTTTAAATACCTGCATAGTTGAAATAATAAGGCCTCGGTGCATGACGAATTGACCAAGTGCTGCTGATCTTTTGTAACTGTTTCGACCATGTACCATCAGCAGCCTACCTATGTGTTTAAACTGTGTGATAGAAAAGTCAGCTGCTAGGGAAGCTTGTTTTCCCTCCTAGAACAAAACAAAAATATTCCAGATATGAAACCCACCGTAAAAGATGTGTTTCAAATTTCAAAATTCTAAGTGATAATTGATTTTAAGAGTCAAGTTTGCTTCCACTTCAGAAATCAACCCTGCAATGAGACAAAGGACAATTTTTTGTGCATATTCTAAGATACAGTGGCTATAACAAGTTTAATCGCCTACCCTGCTTCTTTCAGGTAAATGCTACACAGAAGTAACCATAGTGTTTTCTGCTTTTCCGGCTTTTTTTTTTATTTAAGAAGATAAAGCAGTGGACATAGAAGCAAAGAAAACATTAGTTTAAAGACTAAGCATTTTTATCGTCTTCCAGCAGTCTTTAACTAGAAATGATCAATTCACTAAGAATTGTCTAAGAATAAAGCTTCTAATCCCACGTTACTAAACTACTACACAGTACATATTTGACAACGAAACTGTTAACATTACCTTGCCTTCAATTCCAATTCCACAGTCTGCTGCTTGGATCATGCTGACATCATTTCCTCCATCACCTGGAAAATGTCACTGCAATATTCAGCTCTTCAGAGGTTTCACTCTCCTGGCCTTACAGTATTTTATAAACTTTATACCTTATACGTTCTTACAATTAATCTACGGATTATGACTAATTACTTCAGCAATCAAGACTCTTTCCTGTGGAATAAAGATAACCACACCTTTCTCATAGAACGGCATTTTCTGCTACAGCTACATAATACCTGGCTGTTGATACAGAAGACTCTTCGGTTTTGTTTCAACTATTTCTCAATGGTGCCACCTACTGCTTAAGTTTATTACAGATTTTAGCTACTGTAAATGAAGATTGGGCCAACAGTTACCTATTGCACATGTGCGTTTTCCAGTGTGGTGCTGTAACAGTTTCACAATATGAGCTTTTTGGGTGGGAGAACATCGGCAGCACACTACAGCAGGACACTGACAAGCCAACTCTACAAATTCATGCTCGTAATACTTCAGACAAACCTAAGGAAAAAAATACACTTGTATTTACTTATGATTAAATACTACTACACATAGTCTAAGGCAAAAACACAGTATAAAGAATTCTTTTATGAAGTTTTGTGTGCACATCATCTATCTGGAAGAAAAAAAGTCACATTCTCCTGACTGTGGCTTTATTATTTTAAACTGACATTCTTTCATTTAGAGAGCCAGCACATTTTGGGATTAAGAGAAGCGACAATACCAAATCACGATGCATACAAACTCCATTCTGTTACCGTATAGGAGACCACAGAACCAATAACTTATGCCCATCTAATTAGCACTCAATGAAAAACAAAAGTCTCTCTAAAGACAACTTGAAGTATGGGCAAATATTGGAAAAAAAGTTTAAAAGCATGAAGACACCGATACTTTACTTTTTGAACATAAGCATACAGATAAATGTAATTTGACAGAAACCAAGTTCTTACCTCAAGTGAGTCCCCAGATATCACCAAGGCACAATCATGCTTCCTCCTAAAGGCATTTAATTCTAAGTGAGCCTCTCCTCGAGTGGTAACCTTCAATAAAAAATGCCCACTTAAAAGATTTTGTTATATTCTTTAAAAAACCCTGCCTAAATAAATCAGGTTTTGAGAACTCATACCCAGAAGGCCTTGGTTCTTCAAGTGTTTTATCCCAGTGCAAGCCCAATACCAATGGGACATGACTACAAGCCTCGAGTCTTATGGAGTGAAAAAGTAATCCTCAAACAAGGAAAATCTACATAGTCAGCTTAACTGGCTTGTCACCAAAGTAGACCAGGGCTAAAAATTTAATGAATTGACATTAAAATATCTTAAGTTCAAGTTGACCTGAGTCTTTCCATCTTGGCAGGGCTAGGGAAAAAATAGACAAAAAATGTTTGGGGATTCGCTTTGTCTATTTATTGACCAGTAAAATATGTTCTTAGAATAATGCAAAATGTTAATATTAATAGTTCCTTCAGTTTGGGTAAGTAGACAGATTTCAAAAGGCACACAAAAATGCTCATTAATACTAATCCTTTTGGATCTGGAAGCGAAGGCTCCAGGGAGACCTCATTGTGGCCTTCCAGGGGGCCTCCAGGAGAGCTGGGGAAGGACTTTTTACTAGGGCATGTAGTGATAGGATGAGGGGGAATAGCTTCACAAACTCGAAAAAGGTAGATTTAGATTAGATATCGGGAAGAAATTTTTCACTGTGAGGGTGGTGTGGCACTGGAACAGGCCCCCCGGAGAAGTTGTGGATCCCTCATCCTTGGAAGTGTTCAAGGCCAGGCTGGATGGGGCTTTGAGCAACCTGGTCTGGTGGGAGGTGTCCCTGCCCGTGGCAGGGGGGTTGGAAATAGATGGTCTTTAAGGTCCCTTCCAACTCGAACCATTCTGTGATACTATGATCTTGCATGAGTATGCAAGCAGGATCAAATGGCATTATACAAAAGAACTACACCACAGAGGTTTTTTTTATTTACATAATTACTGTTTTAGAAAGGACCAGCTGTGAAATGCAAAAAATGGTCAAAGGTTACCAAATAGTTTTGAGCTGGAACACAGAACATGAAAATTTTAAATTATAACCAGATTTTGAGGAGACTGGCAGTTTGGGGTTTTTTTAACAATAAAAGATCAATGTATTCTAGAGCTCTCATGCAAGACAGTTCCAAGCACAGAATAAGATCCAAACGCTGATTACCTTTCTAGTTTTGGCTCTGTCAGCACTTTGGTTAAATAAGTTCTAAAATATGAGGCTTAATTACACTGAACGTGAAGTTTTGTCTTTGTCCCGCTACTACCCAGAATCAGATGCACTTCAAAGACCTTTCTCCCTCCAGATGGGGGTCTAACTACACGTGAAATTTTAGTTCCATTAAAAAGCACCTCCAAACATAAAAACCCATACACATGCCCCAATTCGGATTTTTTTTCCTCCTTTTCCACAATTAAACATGTAAAGAGAAAGCTCCTTGTCTGCCAATTGTTAGGAACCCCAGATTACATTGGCCCATTATAATCTTTCTGAATTACAGAGATTAAGAGATGTCAGCACTTGGCACACACTGGTGCATGGAGGGTTTTTTTTTTCGTTTGTAAATATCTCTAGAACAATATATGAACAATATTACAAAATGAGAAGCTGAGACTTCTAAGAATAAAAAGGAAGAGCGTTAAAAACAAAATAAATCTTTTTGGGAAGCTAAAGTAGTAAATAACTTTTTATTTACTAAACTATAACTAAAATAGAAGTGTTAAGAGTGCTTAGTATTTTCTTACATTAATCGAGTAGTTATTTCTTTGCAACAAATACAGCCACAGAAATAATTCTGTATAAATCC
Source organism: Ibidorhyncha struthersii (assembly GCA_013398815.1). Classification (NCBI taxonomy): domain Eukaryota; kingdom Metazoa; phylum Chordata; class Aves; order Charadriiformes; family Charadriidae; genus Ibidorhyncha; species Ibidorhyncha struthersii. The sequence continues at coordinate 223,398 of VZSZ01002578.1, read as the reverse complement.
ATTTTCTAACTCATTTAAGACTTTGCATAGTCTGAGTTAACACAGTTTTATGCTGTTATTACCAGTCGAGGTAATGAAAATAAAAATCTGACTCAACTAAATAGATTTTGTTCAGAAAGACTTAATTTGTGGTGTTACAACATGGAAAGGTCAACAAAAATTGATCTGAAGTTTTATCAGAAGCATTAATAATTTAATTGCAAATAGTAGTCTGCAGGGCCTAATTTGCCATTCTGATGCTTCAGAAGAAACTACATTTACATGTAAATTATATTCATATAATTATTTCTGTAGGTGCAAGTGGTCCATTTAGAACAAACACAGACATATTGTGTCTGATCACACAGCATCAATCAACTTCTGGAAAATCTATTTTTGTTTGGCTTCAGCAGAGTTGATGCTATGCAAATATAATCAAAATGTACAGAAAAAGATATTCAGTTTACCTTTCTAACAATTACCTTAAACAGTCTGTTAAGAAAATGCAAATATGCATCACAATATAAAAAAAAAAAATCTGATTTTTTCATACTGATTATGCCTCTACAGGGGACGTTGGCATCACAGTTTAATTCAGGATTAATTCTGCTTGAGTCTGAAGAATTCTATGAATGAAAATGCTAGAACAACTAAGAATCACATTCGCATATCCTAAATTCCTGGACACTCCTTCCTATTGGTTCAACACCTCACATGGACCCCTCTTCATCATTATTCAGAGGTACCTTACTATGTCCTATGTATAAGTGAAGACTGTAAAATTCATTTGCACCTGGGTCACCCAAACACGGGTACAAACATTTCTGTAGCGTATCGGCAAATCTAGAAACAAGCACCCTTAACCAGAAGCAACGCTTTGTAATTCTACATCCTTCAATAACAACCTAAGTACTACTCTCTTGACCATTATTATGACACTCAGTACAATAACCCATCAATTTTCAACAAGCAGCCAACTAGTAATCAAATAAAGCAACATTGTTATTAGCTATCCTTTAACGAGCCAACAAAAAAGTTGGAACTATACTTACAGGTCTGAAGATGTGAATATCTTGAGTCCTAGACACTAAATGAGAACTTTTTGCAATGCAAGTTGCCGTCTCCAGTTTATCTCCTGTTAACATCCATATCTGCAAAATAATGTAAAAGTTAACTCCACTGGACACTAACGTGTCTGTTCTCCAAATCTACATGACTTCTCTCTCCAACCTCGTAATCTGATACCAGAAAATCTGGTATCTTTTGAGATTAGATTACCAGAGAAAATATACTGATGTTTGCATTTTAAACTAAAATTAATAGGCAGGTTTTACTGCAATAACACACAAAGCAGAAAAGAACTGTCTGTACTTCAGGCAGCTCCATTCCCCTTCCCTTCTCACAAGGGCCAATGTCTCAATTGACAAGATGAAACTCTGAGGAAACCCGCTGGCACAGCTGAACAGCAGGGAAAGCATAAAAGCCCTGATACTACCCTGAGCCAAAGAGTGAGGATGCAGACAACTACAAGAGACAGAACATTTGTCAGCAAATGATGTGACACAACAGTCTCTGACCCTAGTGAGAATCTATCAGAAAGCAGCAGCCGAGCAATGCGACAGCTTATCCTGGAGGAAGAGCTACAGTCCCAACACTCCAGAGGTCCTGCCCATGGACCACACAGAACTGGGATGAAGGCATTAAAGTTTAAGGAATAAGGTTGAGGATCCACCTGTTCTTGAAGTGAGACAGCTCTCTCCTCCAGCCCCTTAACACCAAGAAAGTTGAAGGACATCTGGCCACACAGGAAGAATGACTTAAGCTGCAGGAGTTATTACCAGATAGTTACTAAGCTAACAGCTGCAATTTTGTTAACCTGTAAGCCTCTGCCTCCCTCTTTTCCTGTACATCTCAGGTAAGATCCTTTTCATTAGTGCCCATGTGGGTCAATGAACAATGACAAGAGACTCGTGTTTTCTCATCAGTAACTGTGTAATCTGTAATTTTATGACCTATCTACAGCTACTGTTGTGTTTCCTGCATACTATAATATGGGTTGTAATTAAAGCCAGAACAGTTTTAATGCTCTGAAATCCTAGAACTAACCACTAAACAAAGCAAAAAACCCTACAACCTAAGAACTGTCACACTGTTCTATACCTATTTGTGGCAGGATATACCTAACAGTCAGAAGTGACCACATATATAAAAAATATCAAGAGCAAACGAGAAAATACCATACGTGAAGTACTAATATTTAAGTACTTTGCACTAGTCACACCGTATGAAAAAAATTTGATCATAAGGCTTTAATCCATACATATATTTTTCTAATTACGCACACCACTGCATTACCAGCTAATTCACCTGCAAGACTTTGGGGAACAGGGATTAATTTAAAACAGAATAACAAAATAGCAGAGATGGGAAGGGGCCTCTGGAGATTATCTAGTCCAACTCCCCCACTCAAAGCAGGGTGAACTACAGCAGGCTGCTCAGGACCACGTCAAGACAGTTTTGAACACCTCCAGGGATGAAGAGTCCACAAGCTCTCTGGGAGACCTGCTCCAGTGTTTGAACACACTCACAGTAAAAAATTTTCTTCTTGTATTCAAGTGGAACTTCCTTTATTTCAGTTTGCATCCATTGCCTCTTGTGCTTTCACTGTGCACTGCTTAAAAGAGCCTGGCTCTGTCCTCTTTGCACCCTCCCTTCAGGTATTTATGGACAATTAAGATCCTCCTGAGCCTGCTGAACTTCACCCTCTCATAACTACTGTGTGCGGCCAAGGCTGTTCCCTCAACCAACTTTCACACCCCTGACCAATTCCCTCCTTGTTAGTATGAGAACCAGTAGAACATTCCTCCTTGTTGACTCCTCAGTCACCTCTGTCAGGAAATTATTGTCATTGCACTCCAAAATTCTCCTGGTTTGTTGTGCCTTCCTGTCTTGCCTTTCCAGCAGATAACTGGGGTGGTCCAAGTCCAGCACAAGGACCAGCACGTGCAAGTGTGAGGCTTCTTCCAGTTGTCTGAAGAAGGCCTCTTCTACTGCTTCTTGAGCAGGCAGGCTGTAGCAGACGTTCACCATAATGTTGTCCACATTGGTGTGCCCACTAATTCGAACCCATAAATTCTCACCTAGCGCCCAAGGCAGAGCTCCATGCATTCCCACTCATTTCTCATATAAAAGGAGATTCCCCACACTTGCTGCAAAGCAAAATAACTTACCCTCCTTCTCAGGCTAAAAAATCCCATTGTATCTGATTCCACTTAACCAATGCAAAGTCAACACACCTTTTCTGTGCAGAGTTCGAGACTCTGTTCCAAGCAAAATGTATATAGTCATGCCCACTTCCCTCAGATATTGCTCGTATCTTTACTTCGAATCCTCTCTCTAATAAATGTATTACGTCTAAATGTGCAATTGATAGCTGTCTAGCATAGCCTGCCTATGAAGAAAACACAGCACAAACTCTCGTACAAACCTTCTGACACTGTCCCTTTAACATGACCTGAACAAACTCCAAGGGCAGTTCTGAATTCTAGTTCAAACAATTCACCTTTTGATCTTTGCTGAGACTTCTCATGAGTGCCAAGCCTGAAAATATTGTTATCATACGAATCTTGTGCCAAACTCATTTAGTGTCAGCTAGGACAGTTTACTGTCGACAGTCAGGGGATAAATGACTGGGAGTGACATACGTTTATCCATGGTAGTTTCTCTACAGAAGCAAGCTTAAGATTAAACTTGTGGTGCACAAAGGAACTCCATGCACAATGTCTTGTTTGTTTCTGCTAGCTCATGTGTTTAGGACTTGGCATACTTCTTACTTTGAATAAACCTGAATAGAGACAAATATAATTCATGTCTTGTTAAAAAAAAAAAAGTTAAACGATAACCTGTTATGTCAGCAGTATGTGTTCAGTACCTTTATTCCAGCATTTCTTAGCATCTCTAGAGTAGGTCTAACATCTGCTTGCAGCTGATCTTCTACTCCAGTAAGACACAGCAATTCCATTTCTCGCTCCAAACTCTCTACAACAGCAGCAACCTTCAGGTTTCTGTCATGTATGCTTAACTTCGCTTGGTTGTATCGACTCTGCACAAACACAAAACCACTTAGAGTTTCCTATGACTTATAAAGTATGGATTTCTACATGGATTCACTAGGCTAAATGTTTGCCTTTAAGTATCTTTAATGAAGAACAAGATTAAAAGAGTGAATTTTACTTTACATCCAATCTTATACATGTTTTTTCTGACACATCACCTCAAGAGAATATCTTCTCAAGAACTATTAAGAATTAGGCATCACAGCATCTAAGCAGGAACCGCCCTTTGAGAACAAGTAGATTTTTTTAGGTCATGCTGAAGCTACAGAATTAATATTACACTAGCTTCTGGGAAAACACTGGCCAGTCACATAGTAAAGCAAAACAGTATCCTACGTATGACTGCAGAACCATCACTAACAAATGACACAACCTTTAATAAAGGTCTAATAACAACTACTGATATTTTAAATATTTTTTTTTTTTTGCCACCTTAATAGAATAAAAAAGAGAAATGTTCCCCTTGAAGTAACTTAACACAGTGAAGCGCAAGATCCCTGTGTCCCTTCATACCTCAAAATCTTGATACTGTTCTTCAGTCAGTGATTTTTTGGCAACAACCAGTGTACGCAGTCCTTCTCGGGCCATATTACCACACTAAATGGACCAAACCACAGAATATTTATGCAAATAGTCAACCATATGTACCCGTTTTATACTATATGCTAACAGGGGTTATTGGTGTTTCTTTACACTCAGATTATTTTGGAGAAGCCACAAGCAGAATAAAAAGCAATTATATGTCAGGTCCCGCAAGTGAAGTGCCAATTGGTAAGCCAATTACATTTCCTCTCCTAAAGAAACCTCTTTTAGGTTGAAGCTCTAAAATAAAAGTATTTTTGAGGTGCGTAACAGAGCTACATTTCCTTTTTCTACTGAACATATCTCTTATCAGAAAAATATCTACACATTAAAAATAGCCATGGAATAGCATGTCTTAATGAAAAACAAGGCTGTCCAGTGCAAAACACTTATTGATTTGACCTCATAAAGCTAAATAAATTAAACAAGTATTTTACAATTAATTGTGCATCATTATCGCCAAAAGTAATTTTTATGACATTTTGCTAGGTCTTGAGGGAGTTTAATTTATTCATGTCCCTGAATAAATCAAACTGCCCTGCAGCAGATATTGATTCATATTGCCAATACCATTATGAACATACATGGTGTAATCATTGTATTAACATATTGTCTGTATGTAGGGTCAACATAAGATGATTGCTGGTACCTACTAGAGCCACACAGTGAAAAATATTAATCAGTTTTGAAATTCAGTCACTAGCTATTTTATATTAAGTTATAACAAATGTGCAAAAACCTATTTCAATTTGGCTGCAACCTTTACCGAACTTTGTAATTCATAATCATACCTCGCTGTGGAATTTCATAAAAAAAGGGCATATAGCAGAATACTTCTGAGAAATAATTAGGTTTTATGGGAAAGGCCAGTCAATGAAAACCAAATTTCCTCGTTTTAAGTAGGAATGTGTTCTGCTATGACTACCAGCTTCGCTTTTCCTGTGGGTTATTCAAGAACGGGAAATAATTCTAATCCCTTAAACCCCATTCAGGATATATGTAAAGGGAACTTCAAAACCCATTGCTGCATTGGCTCAGGTTCACCTTTGAACCTATTCCAATAACACCTGATATTTTGATTTTAAATTTTTAGTTTTTACAAAATGTTATTTTTTATAAATTTTGGTTTTGTTTCTTACCTCTTCTTCTAACCAATCATTGTACTGTACAATAGTGGACATGGCAACATCTGCACCCTTCATGTAAAATGTAATTTCTCCTGAAGATTCATCCTAAAATTTTACAAAAGGAAGAGGGGGAAAAAATAAATCTGCTTATACAGTCAAAACAATTACTTACCAATAACCTAATTGTCTTTTGAAGTAGTCAACGGATTATCATTTATAAGAGATTATTATTATTACTTGATGTTACTACTTCCATCAACATGTCTGATTCCATCGAGATGCATATTCCCTACTTTCTCATGTAAGAGGATCAGTTCTAATTGAAGTCAATGTAACAGATTTTCATCATCCCTATAAATTTTAAAATATCACTGTTAACCCCCCCCTCTAACTACTATTTTGTTTCTTTGGTAGTATATACTACCTAACCCACAACAGAAAGTTTGCTCTGTACCTTTGAAATACCTAAGTAATTAAAAATTTACAAAGAGCTTAGTGTAAATCCTTGTTACAGATGTTTTAATGAGGAAGCATTCATTGCATATTTAGAGAACTCATACACAGGCAAATATAATCCAAATCAGGGGTTTCTGAGTTATGGTCTGTCACAGAAGGAAAAGATTAGTCTGATCTGCAAGCTCCTTAGAATATCTCTGAACGTGTCACTGGCTTCTCAGGGCCAACCTCACCTAATGAAATACAAATTTGCCAAGGCCTCTCCAGACTTGAGCATGCACATGCGCGTACCTGAGGTACCCTTGCCTAAGGCTGATGGCGTGCCTGTCTTGTCGTCACGGGCAAATAAAAGATGGCATGAGTTTGACACCAGTTTAACTGGGACTTGGCACTGTTCTAACCACCTAACAATGTTGTCTGAAGCTGTTCTGCTACAGTGTCTGATTTTTGGAAGGGAGAAGGTAGAAGTATGCAGTGTGGATGGCTTAACATTTGCAAAGATTTAAACCTTCCTTTTAGCATGGTGTTGTAACTTCCTTTCATCTGAGGTTTTAATGATCATTACTATGCTTCCAACTGGGCATCTCAGAGACAATTAAGCACATATCTCGTAAATCTTACATCTCATGGGTTGTGCTGTGTATGCACGCCAGTCCAAATATCAATACTGCGTCTGGAAAAGCAGCAGCACTAGTAGTATAGAAAGATGCTAACTCCTATTGCAAGAAATTTCAGCCATTAATTTATCCCTTGAAGAAGCAACATATTTTGTATGAAAGAAACCAACTGAAAATTAAAAACAAATGCTTAAAGGCAACTTGCAGCATCAGAGACTGCCCGAAGTAGGAAAATTAACATGGTCTCGTATAAGAGAAGAGTTTTTCCTTTACACAGCTCTCTGCGACATCAGGTTAGCCTGATTTTTCTATAAACGCTTGCCTAGTATTTCATATGTACCTGTGTCAAAGGTGTATTTTCTATTTGAAAATCTTCTGAAATGTATTCCGTGAAGGATCAAGTTTCTATTAAATTTTATAAAAATAAACAGTAAAAACATTTTTTGAGAAATAAAAACCAACAGCCAGAACACCCCCAAAATTACCCTAACTATGATGCCCATGCGCTTGCTCTCAGAAGTGAAGGGAAAGATCTGCAGAATATAGTATGTCAGAATGTGTCCACCAGGGGTCTTCAGCTGCATTGAGGTCAAATCCCTATTAACCAGAGTGAGACCAACACTTTCTGTCCACTGCACCAGAGCTACCTAAAGAAAGAAAAAAAGGAATAAAAAAGACACATTTAAGTGTGAAAAGTCTATTATACCATAATATAAATTAGGTTAAAGCCAAACAACTGTTGCTAGGGTAAAAGTCTAAACTCTTCCAAGAATCTATGAAAAACAATGTGAATAGCAGTAGACTGAGTACAAAATCTTAATACATCAAATGAGTATTTCAGAAAGCTTAGAAAAAATTCTCAAGAAGAATATAAAAACTTATTTGAACTTACTCCTGCAAATGAAGTATTTAGAATATATTGCTCAGAAATAACAGTACTAATAAAAAACCCAGAGATGTATTCTGGTTTTGCATAATTTCTTCTGGATTTCCTTTAAGTATTGTTGACTATAATTCCTGTACTAACGACACCGCTATATAAGTAAAAGATTTTGGGAGTATCTCCATATAAAACATTTTATTAGATCTACAATTACATGCAAGTTGTGACACTGTAATACGTGGTAAATAGACAAGCAAAGGATCTTACTTTTAGCTTACTTTGTTCTCTTACATAATTTTGTTACTTTGTTTTAACAATAATATAATTGAGTTCTTACCATATCAAATGAGATGGAAACCAAGCTTACAATACTGCATCCCACAAACACACCAGTGAAAGTCCCTTTTATAAACCCAGAAATGCTGCGTTATACAGCTATCACTATTAGCTACCACAACACGGCATCTTGAACGTGTGCATTAGAGATTTGCTTACTTTTTTTTTTAATTTTGCTGGTTCAAAGTGCATGACATCTAGCTTATGCTTTTCTCTATGTTATGTTTTCTATCACCACCACCATGTGATTTATTCCTTAAAAAAAAAAAAAAATTAACTGCTTTACTGTTAGTTTATATACAAGCCATATTCCATATTGAATGGGAAGTTTCTGATTAAAAAAACCCCAAACTTCACTTCCTCAATTCTATTTTTATTTTTCCAAAGGCTAAACCTTATTGGAAACTAGATTTTTAAATTACTAGGAAGGTAATTATAATGAAGTTCACATGATTTCTATGGAACCTGCCTCCGCTATGAATCTCAGGTAAGATGAAAAAAAAAATAATCAAGCAGTCTGATAACAGATATGCGAGTAGTAAAATCCCTAGATAAGTTCAACAGACATGATGACTAATGCTCACTAAGAATTTCACCCAAAGCGAGTAAATCACCATAGCTTCTATGAAAATTTAAAACTGGAAAAAAAAAATTTGTGTGAATACCTAAGAAATCCTAGTAACGCCATCTGTGTAGGCATCACCAAATACAAGTACAGCGAGATGCAGTTACAGAAGAGAAAGAACGTACTTTGAAAAGCACCATTTTAAAATCTCGAAAATCACAGGAAGTCTTTTTAGAGATTTTTCTTCTTCAATAAAGCTACCATATAAGCTGTAAATGATCCAGTACTCTCAAGGTTAATTTTCAATTTTCACAGTGAAAGGTTACTATTACATTCTGACCTGTAAATTGCATCTTTCTACTAATACCCTGTCATCTCATTTGTGTCCTTTTGCAGCTAGGACTTAAGTGTTCTATCTTTGGTGACTCACATCTGTTTATTATTTCGTTTATGCTTGGCTTCACTTACCATCTGAATTAGCATTTTGCAGCACAGTCATTTTGGATTCTTATACCTGGCCTATACACAACTGCACTTCTTTTTTTTTTTCTTTTAAATTGATCAGTGCAAATACCATAGCAGAAATAGTCAATAAGGCTCAAGAGTCAAATAGATGCCTAAAAGGCAACTGAACAAACTTGAAAGCAAGGCATTAAGTTGACTCTCATCATTCAGAATGAATCAGAGAACCTAGACCTTAGACCTAGAGCATCCAGAACAGAGCCAGACATTACCCTCAAATATCTGAAGTTTTAGAATATACAAATTAAAAAAAAAAAAAAGTATTTCACAAATGGCATGAAAATCTAAATTATAAATCTTAACAGGTAAATATATACTGAATGGCTGGCTATACAGAGTTCAGAAAAAGGATTCTTAAGTCAGTCTCTCATCTTGAGGTTACCCCTCTGCAAGTATATTCTCTTCTCTTCAATATATTCTGAAACCTTACATTAAAATGGTCTTGCAATCTAGTGTGCATACATCAAGAGTGCCTAGAATGCCAGGTAAATGCAGCAGCTGTGGCTTCTACAGAGCGTGACATACTGGATGGAGTCAGATAATGCAATCAAAGGTTGGAAAAGCACAAAAGTCTTCGCTAGTGATGCTACCATTTTGCTTTAAAAAACATCCATTCTAATTATAATATTTATTTGCTGATAACCATTAATTTCCTAACAGGCACAGATGAAATGTGCCAAGTTTTCTGAATCCAGGTTAGGGACCGACTTGAATATCTTGTGGATCTTGCCTAGTTCATCACCGAGCTTCCCTTCTACGGAAACTGACTGCCCGAGAGACAGAAGTACATTGGTAGATATAGGGCCCTCCCACTACTGAGACACAGGTTTGCACCTGAATCCACTAACTGCATAGTGTTCTCATGAAAGGTAATGTAGATGGAGTCAAAGACAGCTTCTGTGGTTTCTGACTTGCTAGTTGTCTTCCTCCTCAGTAGCAATCCAAAGGGTAATGAAAACTATCCACCTCCCAGCATGACAAGGTCAAAGTTCTGGTCCAAATTAGGAATGAAGGTAGCAAATACTTGCATTATGAAATGGAAATGCAATAGATCTGACAAAAGGTACTGAGAAACACCTCGGTTAGTGTTTCTCACCCAAAATCTTTCAGATGTTTCTATTTACCACATGTCCACCGTTGAGCTCTGGTTGCCTGTCAGCCGTGTCTCTCCACTAGAGGCCACCCGACCCTCAGAGCTTCAATAGTTCACAGCGCCAAATATCAAACTCTTCAATCACCACAGCACAGATTTCCGTTCAAAGACAAATTCAGAGACTTCATAAGGAAACTCTATCAAATCAAGCAGTAACTGTGCGACTCGCAACATAACCTACAGCAGTACCAGCTCAGGAGGTGGAAGTAGCTTCGCCAAGCAGGATGGTGTGTCTAGCTCAGCTGCCTGACAACATGTGCATCTCGAGAGGGGTATGAAGAGGGAAAACTTCAGAAGCGGTGTTGTTACAGACCATGGCAACCCTGCATACTAATTCCATGTTTTGGGGACATAATCACCCCATTTGTTTAGAAATGTTCATTTACGGAACTAAATCAAAACAAGCAGCTTATAAATATCTTAGGTAGTTTCTAGAAGTTCCATAAAGTACACAGGTTGTTAAGTGACAACGATGCAGTTACTTATTTTATCAGTCACAAAACCTAAGCCTACTAGTCAGGAAAACAAATAGTTAAGGACTTCATAAACCCCACCGCAAGCACAGAAAAAAACCCCAAACCATTATTCCCATCGCAGATTCAGAACTGCATATTTAATTAGAACATTAGACTGATTTTAAACTAAAATAAATACTGATCAACAATTTTAAAAAATTTCAGAAAACAGGTAAACTGATAGGCCACAAATACTTTGGTATCTTTAATTTTGTTGTAAATCAAACACATTCTAAATGTGGTTTTTTTTCAACTATGGTGCCAACAGTTTTTTATTTTTAAGGAAAAAAAATCGCTTCTACAATAAATTCTATTAGCCTATGACCTATGACTCCCATTTAATAACCCCGATGAAAATAATTCTGTGGCAGAAAATGCAACAAATATCTAAGCACACAAGTCAAAAGTCAAAATTAAGGCCAAAATGCAAGATGAAACAGATTGTCCATAGGAAGCATTTAAAGAACAGCCATATCTTTATTTATTTCAAACTCTGAGGATGAATGAGTTAAGTACCTCCCTTGCCCTATGAAATAATAGGAGTTTGCGTCTCTCTAGAGCAGTGCTAGACGCCTTCAGGCCATTCAATCAGTATCTACAGGACTGTTCCTTACATAGCCAAACTCAAAGCCCATCTCCATATTCTCCTGACCTTTCTCTGTGAGGGTAACTTACACAAGGAAGGGCACTCTCATTCCCTCTCAGATTAACATCTTCCTTTGCTTCCTCTGGACCAACAGGAAGTATCACTTATCACCCCGCTGGCTAACTAATTTTCAGTTTGGGGAACTGCAACACTGAGTCCCTTTGCTCTGTGGAAAACGTAACTACTTCTAGTTACTTGTCATCTTGGGAGCGTTATGGCATGAAGAAGTCCCAGTTAAAGAAAACCTTATATGGTCACTTGAAAAAATGAAACTCGCCTTGCCTTTGGGCACATAAATCCACAAAGTGAGGTATCCGAAGCACCCTGCTGAATCTTGAAGACCTTCAGTTACTGGATGAGTCTTAAAAGGCTGTTACTGCTTGGCAGAAGACCAAAAAAATGCCCAAAGGCTGTTCTTGCTTGCTTTAGATACTAAATCGATCAGGACTGGAACACACAAACCATCATACTACTACTGCTACCTTTGAATTTTGGGCTGTTTGGAACTTAGCTTAGGAACCTAAACCACTACTTTTTTTTTTTATAATACAACATTTCGGAAGAGAAAGCAGAAATGAAAAAAAGAAACATCGACCCACCCCACTCAAATTGAAGCAGAGATTGGATATTTACTTGACTCAAACATAACCTTTTATCAACCAAGATGGAATAGCACTGTATTTCTATGAAAAAAATATTCAAAACCCTGTTTAGACTGAAACTGTCAAGGCCCCGAGTGCAGCCTCCTTCCTCGGAGTTTAACCAGCCACGTTCAAGGCCAGCTCCCTGTTAAGAGCTGCGATGAAGAAAGAGCTCCAAGAAGCCTCCATGGAGGTTGCCCTCCCCCTTTACTTTGGCTCTCATGCTTGGTCCTGTGAGCTACACGGCGGTCAGGCTGCAGCTATGCCCGTGCTCAGCCATGCCCCCTGCTGCCTTGGCCCTGATAGGTAGACGCAGCCTCCTGGCTTTGGACCCACCTCACTGCCATGAACTTCCCTTGCAACCACCAGACTGCGTGTCTAGTGTTGGCTGCTGCCTCAAGACCCGATCCTGACTTCAAGTTTTGACTTCTTGGCTTGAGTTCAGATGTGTCTCGTCACCACAGACCTGTACAACAATCTATACTCCTGACTGTCTCTGGTTTCTATCACGGAACATGCCCTTTTCACCTCGCTTGGGTATTGTGGGGCTGTACACCTCAATGCCGAGGCCACTGCCTCGAGCAGCATGGCTATCGCACTCAGCTCCTGGCTTCCCTTTTCCTTGCAGGCCTGCCATTGCTGCTCCCTAGCAGAAATATTTAACTGTTCAGTACTTACAAAGTGTTGCTTAAAACAGTTTATGACCAACTGATTGTCACTTTCAACATACAATGCTCCCTTTTGAGCTAACATCAGTTTAAGAAAAAGATACACTGCCTCGCGCCTGGTGTTGACAGTTCTTCTCCACCCCATCCAGCAGTTTGGGAGTTCCCCCACAGTTATGCTGACAGCTTTTCTGGAGCCATGCTATGAACCTGACCACTTACACTGAAAAATGACTCACATAAATAAAGGCTTCGAAGGTTTTGGCATATATGAGGGAGCAATCTGCAGGGCAGGAAAGAAGGAGTAGGGATGGAAATTTTGTAAGCTAGTTTTGCTGCTTAGAGGAACTCTCGTATAACCAACCTTCATTTATTTCAGAGTATCTAAGAGCATCTTCACTTCAGACAAAAGGATCTACGTTCAAAATCAGGCTGCCATGTAAGGTACACCGAGGTTATGTGTGTAGTAGTTTGAAGTTAAGGCTATTGGTTTGGAAACAGGAAAGGAGCACTGAGATTTCTTTTCCCCCACTGCCTGAGTGTGCCCAACAGCTTCTGTTTGGATTGTTCAACAACATCTCACATGTTTCCAATCAGCACTGGTTTGTTTATGTTTATAAACAACGATTTGATAATTAACATTTGCAGTCCATCGCTTTTCATCACAAAACTTCATAATTAAAATAAAATTATTAACTTAAAAATACAGCTTGATCATGTGAAAAAACTGCCGATCAATATTCAAGACAAGCTATGGAGTAGTTATTCTTTGTGGGTCTCGAAGGTCATGAAAGTGATGGTTTTATGCTACTGAGTGATTTGCTTTTCACAATACATTGACAAAACAACACAATTAGTCTTGCTTCAATAAGCACACACAATAAAATGAATTAAACAATACAACATGTCTCATACATTACAGCTTCACTTTTGTAAACACAAAAGCTGCTTCACTAAGGGCATATCATTTCCCTGTCTGTTTTTAAATGATTGGCTTTGTATACTTGTAATTAATTTTAGCAACTCTGTTGTCTCTGGACAGAAATGTTGGAATTAAATAACTGACCACAGTTTAAGGTAGTATTTAAATATTCAAAATCCTAGAATTAGAAACGCTTGAGAATATAACAGTGCAGGACAAAGCACAACAAATAAATAGCTGGTTTATGAGAGTAAGCAGTCATTAAAAATCGTGACTGATCAATCTTTTCTGACCAAGGGGAGCAAAGGTCTTCAAAGGCTCCTGTTCATAGCATGCCCCTGAACTGCTTGGGTCTGTGACCTTTGAACTCCATTGCTTTACCTACTTAGCTTGTATCTTTTTATGATTGTTCATTACATTAAGGTAGCTGGCTTTCTACAGATGAGCTGAACCCACACCTATGATGGCCAAGAAGGGGCTGTTTTCATTTTTTTTTCAGTGAGTTCTCAGTGAATGTTTATTGTTTGCTATGCTACAGCTGTAGAGGACAAGTGACAGACAAATGAAACTTTCCACTCTTTCAGAGAAAATGAAATATTGATCACTTATCATAAGAAACAAAGAGCCTGGCATAAGTAGGGTTCACATTATGAATACAAAGTCAGTTACTTATCTCAGGTTACTCTAACGATAGATAAATACATCTTTTATGATTAATGTACCTACTTCCAAATGTGCATACTTTGTTATGGTTATATTTTATCTGTATATGGATGCACATATACACATACAGATGCGAAGAATTTCAAATGAATTCCTCAAGTGAATTAATTAAGTGTACAGTGTGTCAACATGTTACTAAACTGCTTCTTATACTTTCCTACATGGAAGAACAGTTTACACTTACACATTGTTCTCCGCTCTTTATGTGCTATGGTGATATCACGCAATATCATATAATGCAACAGACAACTGTGCAAATAACTTCTTTCAAAAGACTGCAATCAAGTCAGATCCATAAACAAAATCTAAGAGAACAGAGTTGGAATGTTGAGAAAGTACAATGCATAAAACTGGTTAAGTCTATTAAATGATAATGTTGCTTATTAACCAAATATGTTGTGATAGGTCAGTGCTGAGGTTAAACAGAAAACATCAATTGAACCATTTCCCTAAATAAAGCTCCAGGGTGCAATATTCAAAGCACTTTATTCAATAAAAAATGCTTTTAAAATGGTACTTTGGTGATTGGGAAACATTGGCATCATCCGTCAACCTAACTGCAGGAAAGTTCAATAAGCTAAATAATGAACCATTTACATTATTTTCCTTAGGCTCCAGTGATTTGCAAACATTGCATCAATAGAACTCTTTAAAAAATTATGATAAAGACCTGCTAGTCTTTCAACTCTTAGGCTTTTTGCTGTCATGCTGCATTTTTTATGCTTTGTGTTTGGATATGTTTAAATGTTTTTTGTAGCTTCAACTTTTTGTAAGACTCCATTTAGCATCAATTTCTCATTATATTAAAGCATATTTGTTCAATATGATAATTTTACTAGTGTTTTAAGCATTATCTTTGAGATAATTTAATGCTGTCTGTTCTAAAATGTTAAGTTTTTCATTTCACTGTCATATAGTTTGAATGTATAAGTTGAGATGATTAAAAAAAAAAAAATCATTATTAAAAGGATACTTGTGCTTTCTCTTCCTTGAAACACTAACAGTTTCTTTGTTGCCTATTTCCTCTTCTACTTCCCTTTTCACCCTGAGTCCCAGACCTGTTGGATTAGCACTTTATCAACTTTCCCTTTCCTCCTTCCAAGGTCAAATTCCCTACTGTCTTCCCAGGGCACCACGTGCATAATTCTCAAGTCTTACAGCTGTTTCCTTTAGCAAATATGGGAGGACAATTGCTCTTTATGGTAATATTTTCAGGTTACAAACAACTGAATGAATATACAAAAGCCCACAGGGAGACAAGAGCAAGCGGGAGAAGAAACCCACATAGCCTCTCAACTGCGCATCTCTTCACCTAATTTATTAATACCTTTGGCTGCTAAAGCAGAATGTTTACTTAATCCATAGCTGTCATCATACCTTCATAGGTAGATACCAGCTCATGCAGTCTTCCATTACATTTAGTAATACGTCACAGGCTCATTACACTGATCTATTTAGCAAATATCAATATATGTGCATATGAAAATTTGCACACGTGCATAACATAAATCAAACATTATTCCACTACACTAACATACTATATTTGCAGTGTATCTCTGACATAAACAAGCGCACTTCCAGCATTCTCTATTCATAATGCAGATCAACCCACACTATATAAGACCACAGAGTATTATGGATTACTGATTTTAGGCAAAAAGCAGCATCTCAAGTCCTGCCTAGAGTTTATTTTTAAAAATGTTTTAAATGCCACTTTTTCATCCCTGAGAACCAGCCTCTTCTTTATATTCTACAATCCTTTGACACTATGAACTGCGTTTACAGCATCTGAAATGCATGTAATGCATTTACTTTGGTACTACATGAGGACAGACTTGTTGTAGACTTGTTACTTTTTGCAATTACAGCTTTAGTTTGAATTGCTGAAGTTTTGTTAGTATCACAGACGGTGATATATTAGACGTGTAAACCAAATGTATACCGAGAATAATAGGCTATGCTGTGGCAAGATGAAATTTGTGGAAAAAATATTATCTTTTATTAGATCAACTTGTATAGACCCCAAAATATACAGGCTTTCAGATACACACTCCCTTCTTCACATCTTTCAACAACCTTGTTTTGATTACGACTATGCTACTGTGGCTACACCGCCAATAGCACATCCAAGCTTCAGACACAGCTGGAATTTCTTTAAAACAAAGCTACCCCTCAACCTGCTCACTTTCAGAGGCAAACCAACCTCAAAATACTCTATTTCTCTATTGTACTGTATCAAGTACATACATGTTTTCATAAAGTGAATGGGCTATAATTATTTTTTATGTTTACTTTGCAGCGTCTTGAAACTTGAGCTTTGCCTCTCTCTTCTGGTATCTTTTTAGATTGAATTTTAGGCAATCAATTTAGGTCCCAAAACAGGATTATTTCGAACAATAACTCAAATCCACTGAAGGCAGTGGGATTTGTTTAAAATTTGGATTTCAATGGAAGTCAAATGCATGTTTTTGCTGAAACGAGGTTTTAAATTTGTGCTACACGATGCAATTTTCACTGAATCCTGAACATTATGAAGCTGCCCAGGATTTGATGCTCAAAAGCTTTTCTGCAGGAGCGTTTGAGGCTTGGGCTGCTTTTTTCCCCCCTCCGTTAAGAATCTATACATTCCACTAACTGGTAGTCTCTCTAGCTGATGTACCTGTTTGTCCATCACTCGAAGTAGTTTCATATTCCCTTTTGCATGTATATGCTATGATTCACACATGGGTTACTATTTTGAGAATACACCTAGCAACTTTAATTGCAATACTCAACACAGTATTGATCCCAACGCATTGACTTCACAGACCTTTTAGTCAAATCACTGAAAACACTTATGTGAGAAAGGAACGCCAGATCTTTCCTACAGCTCTAGAGGAAGTAAAACCAGATTATGGCTAATTTTAAAGAAACGCCAGCACAAAACACTCTTCTTTCACAGTTCTGCTCTTTTTAACTTCTCCCATTCTTTATGAGTTAATTTTTTGACTCTAGCATACTAACCTCATCAGGGCTGGAAGCCTGGTAAGTGCGATTTTCATCGCTGAAGTCCTGATCCACCTCTGCATATTCTGTTTCTCCAGACACGCCAGCCCGGGATTCATATACTGGGGTCACATTGTGGCACAGTGCGATGGCCTTCACTGCTTCATGTATCCGACTGCTGACACTCTTGCGGACTTTGGGTGCAGACGACTGAGGTTTCCTAGATGGTGTTGAACTCGTACTGTTTCCAGTATTCTGGGAGTGCACCTTTAAGACCCAACACAATGAATGGTAAAACAAAGTTCAACAATGGAAACAAAGCATGAATACTAATATATATATATATCCAATTGTACCCTTTAAAAATGTTGATAACTAATAAGGATAATAACCATTTATTTTATACACCCTCCTGTTAACTCATTACAATTCATAAAACCCCTCATCTACTTTTCTGTAGATCTGATATGTAACTGTGGATTCATCACCTTGCATTTGTAATCAGATTTCAGTCACAGAGCCTGCAGACAGTTGAAAAATGTGAAATGAAAACAAGTATGCAGTGAAAAGAGTGAACAGGCTGACTGGATTCTGCAGAAAACCCTGCTTTCTGACTTCAGAATTCACCTTTTTCAGTGATCCATCAAAACAGTCCTTTAGTGTCCTTTATATTTTATGATTTTTTTTTCAAAAAGTATTTAAGCCAGCAGCCAATTGGATGAGTTCAGAAACACCAAAACTGCAAGTGTGGTGTTTTTTTGTTGTTGTTCATTAGTCTCTTTGTCACCTGTGTACACTCAGATGTTGGAAACTCCAACGACATGAAGTTGGAAAAAAACATTTCTTTTAAAGCTTCATCTACATCTCTGTATTTTAAAGACCACCACATTGGTACGGAACAAAAGAACAAAAGCAAGTATCATTGTTAAGTATAAATATTAGGAATCATTAAAATACAAATATTGCTGATTTAATTTATAACCTACACAGTTTCTACATTGTTTGCAAACTAATGCAGTTTGCACGCTTTTGCTGCAGGCTGAAATTTGTTTGCCCTTACAAGAATGCAATAAAATAATGCAAAAGAATAGTTTGACACATATTTGAAGATCATATTACTGTTGCATAACCACTAAACTAGCACTACTTTAAGTTATCCTTCAGAAAGGCTCAAGCACATGATTGAATGGATCTTTTCAGAGAAAGTACTATGTGTTTATAATTAGTTGAGAAGAAATGGGTTTGGGTCTTCTTGTTTTGTTTTGGGTGCTTTGTTGTTTTTGTGGGGTGGTGTGGTTGGTTTTTTGGTGGTTTTCTTTTTTTTTTTTTTTTTTTTTTAAATAAAGTCAGCACATGAAATATATCAGCAGTACTACCAAAGGCTCTTCTGTTCACTCCAGGGTAGCTCAGAAAACCTCTTCACAAACCACGCTTTTTTCCTCCTGACTGCAATCTGCTGAACCGTGAACATTCTGCCCATCAAATTACAGTGTTGTCTAATAAAGGGTTTAACTTTCTGCTCATCTGGCACTGCTTTTCAGCTACTGCTTTAAACCTCTGCATTTGCATTCTGCTAACGCTGATGCCATTACAGCCGCAAATAAATTAAGCTGATTTACTCCTTCTGAATTATGTTATGTTTATTGATGCTTGTATAATTTAATTTCACACAAATTCCATTAAAGATTATGCCCTCTATCACAAAATGCTTCCAGTGGGGAAATATAATCAGGTTATAATAGATTTGTGTGTTACATTAAGATGACAATAGTCTAGTAGGTCCACTGTAATAATAAAACAGAACACAAACAAGGGATAAAATCAATGTCACACAAGAACCACTGCCTAGCTAACTGGCAGCTTCTATTATCATATATTAAATAAAAACCTCACCCTACTTTTTCAGATTGAAACAATTGTTTTTAATAGTTGCTTGTTTTGTTACCGAGACTCCCTTCATTTTTCTGTTTTAAAGAGCTGCTACCAACACATGCATAATTAAAGCATTATTTAAACATCAAGTGGTGTTAGATAAAGCTGAAAGAAAGGAAGTTCCAAGAAAGTTCTTTTCATCATCTACTCACAGCAAACCTAGATTTGGGCAATCTTTTCCCACAGTTGAGAAAAAAAAGCTTCCCTCAATTTCTTACTTTTAAAAATTTCAGTGCCAAATATGTTACAGTTATTAAAAACTTAATTAACCATGGGTACCACTCATTAAATTTTACAGCAAACTAGTAAAAGGTTTAAGCAAGTAAGAATTCCAGGAATCACGTAATTCTTTTCAGATAGCATATTCAACTGCAAAATACAAAAACAGTGTCAATGAATATGCCCCCTCTAGAAGACTGGTGCTTAGTCAAACTCAGACCCCGGTATGCCAGCTCAATACTGTCAGTTAATATTATTTATTGCTACAGTTGTTACTGTGAATACCCAAGCAACTTACTACAACCAAACTATGTTTGAGTAATTTTTATAAACATAGTCAGGTAGCAAGTGCTTTCAGTAACCCATTCTGAACCAAATGTGGACTGCTGATCTTTAGGTACAAAAGCTCCATATCTCATTTCCAAGGCATATTATTGCATCTCAGTTACTATTCATGGATATAACTACTAAGAATTAAGCTGAAACAAGAAAATGAATTCAAGAAGTGAATTTGTTGATCTGTTTAGATGGGAAATAATACAGAAATTGAAATTGCAAACTAAAAACTTATATACTCCTTATTCACTGCTTTCCCTCCTGCCTCTCTTCCCAAAAGCTACATAATATTAACTGAGTAAAGCACGGTGTCAAACAGCTACTTTTAAATTTTTATTTTAAGCAAATGAGAAGGGAGCCATAGTTCAAAACACAACACAACTGAAGATTCAAATCAATTGTTGATCCTACAATCCTTTTACAAGAGAAAACGAGGACACAGACAAGGAGGTCAGTCTACTAATTAACTGGGTCAGTCAGTCATGTTTGAATATCCAAATTAACTATGGAAAAAGTTTTACTATCATACTGTACACAACATACTGAAATATTAGTTAAACTATCACTTATTTTATCTTCTGTCAAGTTTTTTCTTTTTTGTTTCAAAGAGTAGAAATAAAAAATAAAGTAAAAAAAATCCTTCCTAATCTCATAGTGGAATCAGGTGCTTAGAAAGGTTTGCAAAAAGCACCCAAATAGTTTACATACATGGGAGATGCAAATAATGCTTGCAGAATTCCATCTTCCTCCTTCACCCCACAACTGACTCACGGACAGACAGGGAGCCACAATCCTCTTGTACACTTTCCAGACCAAGCGCTCACATCACAGGAACACTTTGCTCTCAAGCAATATGGAGTTTTCCATTTTATCTGCGCCCCGCCCCCCCCACCCCCCCCCAGCTTTATGCTGTTTGCAAACATCTTTTTTTTAAAACAGTTTTTAGATATGCATTTATAAATTTTATTTTGACAACCATTTTTTTTACTTTTTGGTTATACCAATTAATGTGGCTTTTCGCTGTCTGTTCTTGATGAATATCTTCAAAGATACAGTTACTGTTCGTCTTGTTCTGGACACTTACTTGTAATTTGTAGTCTCAGTAATTAATAGCTTACTCTTAGATGATTTTGCAGGAGAAAGACTGCACTGCACAGACACGTTAACACAGACTTCTGCTAGTGGGGAACAGAAAAGTAAACTCCTCTAAGTGGGTATTACAGGGAACCACAGAATCAGGAGAGAACTATGTACTGTCTCACATTTTTCCCTGTCATCGTATCTGTAAAGAGATACCTAGAAATGAAAGAACTTTCATAGCATCTCAAATTTCTAGACACGAGTAACAACAGTGCTTCAATGCTGTTAAAAAAATCTCAGTATTAAAGGTAAATAATTTATGAAATAAGATACCTGTGAATAAGAGTTTATAATATGACTCTGAATTTCATCCATTGTGTCTGTTCCATAGGACACAGTACCGAGGTGGAGGCGCTTAAATATCATCTCATTCTGTGTAAGTGTTCCTGTAATAAAGAAGTAGCATATCATAAAGCAGCAAAAAATACTGTGAGAAGGCCACAAAAAACCCACCAAAATCCTTCTTTTAGAAAGAAGGAATGAATCATGAGTTAGCATCTGTTTAGTTAATTAAGGGAATGTTTGCGGAGAAAGATCAGGGTTAGTCATACTGGAAGAAATCATTGGTTCTACCTTCAAACTGATTCTGCCAACACAAATAAATATACAAGCTCAAAAAAAGACAAAACCTTTTCTCTTCATATGAAAGATAGAAAATGCAGTATCTGGATCTAACTGACTCTCAAAAGCCAATGCAAGAGTTGGCAACATGTATCAATGAATCTAAAAGAAAAAAGAAAAACAAACCCCCAAAATTCATACGAATATCTTGCACTTCATGTACAAAGGCAGACACTCCGGCAAACAGGGACATTCAATGTTATTTAGTGTAAGTCATTAAGACCTAACGTCACTTGCAAATTTGACAGCTTTAGCCTCCAACCGGAACAAGCCAGAATGAACAAAATCAGTGTTTTCAGAGCTCACTTCACGTTTGTAAGAAACTACAGGGTGTCAGTCACAGACTGACACTTTGTGTCCACCTCTGCCAACTAGTCACATCCTCTGGTTTGGAAAATCTCTAATTGAGGGGTGGGGGCTTCGGCCTTCCATCATGGGGCACATCAGACAAAGAGAGGTCACTACTGCGTAGCTTCCCATCGTCAGCTCACAAAAGATTGTTTTGATAAGAGCCCTTCCTAAAACTTTTTTCCTATGGTTACTCAGCCAAAGTGAAATTAATATTGTATAAAGCTATTCTTATGTTTAACTACTCAGTTTTGGGTCACTAAAATACATAAATCTGATGATTAAAAAAATAAACAAAACATGGTACCAAAAGTGTGAAGCTTCCCCAATATTTTCAATATGGAGGATATGATAATTATCTATAAATAAAACCTGCAGAATAAAATGTTTCATATTAATTTTACCTACACTATTTTTATATCATGCCTTTGTCCCAGTATACCAAAATACACAGTAAGCCACAGGAAGAGAGAAGACTAAAAGCATGACATATACTATAATTACTATCTGGAAAACAGAACTGTTTGGACAGTTAGCATCAAGTTTATGCATCTGACAGGGCTAGAACCACTAGTGCTCTTCAAAGATTCCGTAGGGCTGTAAAAGTCTCATGTCTTTCTCAGTTATACTTGAGATGTCTACCACTCCTACTCCCTGCTAATATCTGTGCAGTGACACTTCATCTCAATTGTGGTACCATCATACCGCACTATCAAACCACGTCTTCCTGTATTACCAGCACTGAATAATCATTCCAAATTCCCCTTCTACCATTAAAAAAATGACACTTCCCATTCCCTTTTCCTTCTATGTTGTTGAGGATTTTTTTTCCTAGTCACATTATTTGAATTATTAAAAATATTTAAAATAAGCTTTATCTGATATGCATAAATTCTACACAAAATATGAATAACATTTTCAAATATTCACATGAGAAGCAGAATATTCCCAAGGCTGGAAAACAGCCCAGGAGGAAAAAGTTACACAGCTCTAGAATTAGTAAGTCAGAATTTTTTGGGTTACTTTTGTACAAGGGATAAGATTATTTTGGTTTTACAGTAATCCAATAAAACCATGAGAAATTACTTCTTCTGCCTTTAGAAGCTGTACTTCTACTGAGACCTTTTGTTATATTTGTTGATTAATTTTTTTACTTCAATTATAGACTAGAAAAATCCAATCTCCATTTTGCACAAGAAACATGCAAGTTTCCACTAAAACATGAGAGACNAAAAAAAAAAAAAAAGAGAGAGAAAAGAAACAAAATCAAAACCCACCCACTTCGTTC